>NCVS01001670.1:0-23695 GCA_003055095.1 Goniozus legneri | reverse complement strand
AGAGAGAGAAATCAAGGCATCGAGTTGGCACGCGAGCAACAGCGACTCTCGCCAGCTCGGTCTGTTATTGTCAGAGGTAATTCAGGTCGGAGCCTTGGATGACACGAAGGGGCTTAATTAGGTAATTTTCGTTTCGCCAGAACGGAGGCAAAAAATGGAGATGGAGCTGGTCGATTGCGAACGTGTAGCAATTCACATCGAACGAGACGAAATTCTCTCAGAGTTGAAGTTTACAACGTCTCGATTTAAAGTCTCATTTGCGAGAGCTCAATGAAAACTCCGACTGTCGTCTTTCAAAATTCCTAATAAAATAATTATGAAATAAAAACGTTTATCGATACAATAGGAAATAAACTTTGATTGTCATTTTCCTCTTCAGTCAAACATTTTATTGCAAATATTATAAATAATATTATCATTAAAAAAGTAAAAATTTGACGATCAGCTTCTATACATATAGTTTAAATAAAAAAGTAGGCTTGGAAATGAGAGTGAATATCAAGAACGTCGAGACCTCTCGAGCACGTGACTCTCCGACGTGCTCCAAAGATGGATACCGATTCCCCAGATGTATAAAATCGCTCACATTAATAGTATGCATTTATTCGGAGATGCGGAATTAGACTCGGGGATTGCGACCCGAAGAGTATAGAAAGCGGAGGAAGCGAGCTGGTACGAACGAGAAGAGGGAGAGAGAGCCTCTCCGAACTCTCGCGTGTCAGCTAGGGCGTTTGAAAATCGCTGGGCAAGACGCTTTTGAATTATTCAATCTTTCATCGATAGGAGGATATCTATCGCTCCTCTTCTTTCTCTCGCTCTCGTTTTCTCTTCCTATTTCGATCCCCCGCTTTCTTGCTTCTCGTCTTCAACTTTTCCCTTTCCGTTTGTCTCGCCCTCCCTTTTGAAAACGATGAACCTAATATATGCCACGTCCTCTTTTCCCTCCTCGCTATCTCTCCTTTCTCTCTTCGTACTCATGCAACCCGCCAGAATCGAATTTTACATAGAAAGGAATAGAAATTTTGCCCCGGTAACCGATTCGCTAGGTGAGGAAAGCCCGGGAGATATGTGGGTGTATATTTTTCCGCGATTTTATTGCCCCTGCAGCGGCTCACGAGGCATATCGGGGTTATTAATTAAAAAAATAACGGCCGATAAATATTTTCGACGCGCCGACCGACTCGGAATGCCTCCGAGTTACTTAATCGTGACCGCATAAAAAAAGAAGAGACTGCGAGGAAGCGAGTGTGTGTGAGAGAGAGAGAGAGAGCACGGAGGAAAGAGAAGGGGTTCTTTTACAGCTGAAAGTTTACGGCGGTGCTATAAAGTTTTATACGGTCGGCGCGCGGAGGCAAAAAAAAAGTATTATTTCTCGGTGCTCGCGATAAAAGTTTTCGAGCCGAACGCAAGACGCGAAATTACAGAATAAAAAAAAGAGGAGAACGGGTGAAAACGAATAAGGCGGGAAGGGTGAACTCGGGAGTGGAGATCGTCGTGTACTCGTGGAGGTTACGTGCGAGTCGCGTAATTGGCGACGTATTGCGTGAAGAGCCAGGGAGGTCACACACGAGTATGTGAATGTCGGAGGCGTCGAGTCTCGGAGGTCTGGCGCATAACGTAAAGAGAGAAAGGCGCTGGGCATAATTTTTTTTAACTGCTCTCCAAGCTCCTTCCTTCATTTTCACCGTTTTTTATTTCCTCGCTCGCGCCGGTAATACGTCTGCGCGAGAGTGGTCTCTCTCGTACAAGCACGCTCGACGGCGCCGTCAGCGACTCGCTAACCCTTTCCCTCGCTCCGAACTCTTCTTACTTCCCTTGCAGACCGTAAACTCATCGATGCGGTCAAGACGTCGGTTAAATCGAATTACAGCGTCATTTTTCCTACCCTCCCGTCTCTTAATAATAACTGACACGCGCGAGCCGAGTCACGTATTGCAAACTCGTTTATCGATACTGGGTAAACATGTACTCGCTGTACCCCGCCGTTTTCGCTCTTTTTTTTCGTTTTTACGAGGTAACACAGCTATAAGGGTACCCCAGAGCTGCACAATAATCGGTATAGAAACTCTCTACCGGTCCATACGAGACGAAGCAGGATAACCTACGAATACGAAACGACGTTAAACTTCCCCAATATGGATTATGGATTTAACGTAAGAGGATGTGCATAATTTTGCCTGTAATGCCTCGTCGTGTAAGCACGAAAATGCGGGCACGGTGAAGTGCTCTACTCCTCTGCACGCTCGCTCGGCTCCTCGTGTATTCGATTACGAGGTTGGTTAATAATTCCCGCGTGTCCGAGTTTCTCACGATAGAGGAACCGAGCCAAGATAAAGACGCGAGAGCCGCAACTCCCGGATCGTCCTTGCCAAAGCTCGAGAAAGTTTTTCTCTTTTTGCCGCGGCTGAAGCTACCCGAAACACTACGGTAGACGCGCGGACACGCGAACCGACGGCGCATTTGTTTCCAGCGGCCAAGTCGGACGAAAGATAGTTCTACTCTACTCGCTTGGAGAAACTTACAGACGAGAGTTATAACCTTGCTCTCGACCCAGCCATTGCATTAACAGCCTGTATAAGTCGCTATACATACGCGTGTTCGTGCAAACGCGATAACTTAGCGAGTGGTCGCGGATTCTCCTTGGCTAATTTTACGCTCTTAAGTGACTCATTCCACTTTACCGTAGTCCGTTAAAATCCTACTACTACTTTTCCGGCCTATTCTGTTTCTATAACATAGCGTTAATTGCGACACAGCAGGATACCAATTTGTGTTTAAGGAGATTAGCTAGATTTCGAAATCCCTTTTTACATGAGAGGTGTAGCGATTCGCTCGAGAGCAACAATCCCGTGGAGATTCGCGGAGCAATCTCTTGGCGCAGTTCCGTTTAATAATTGATGGCCTCGTGGAGGGGAGAGAGAGAGAGAGGGAGTGTAAAAGAGGGGAAGGAAGAGGACGGTCGTTTTAGTCGGAGTTTAAACGCGAGAACAGCTTGACCGCAGCTGTCTTGGGTGAATTTACGAATTCGGGACGATATCGCGAGAAGATAACATTTCATGACATTGTACGCTCCGGTTACGGAAATAATTTTCCTCTTTTTTTCGAGTACGACTGCCCAAAGAAAGGGACGCGTCCCCTAGAACCCCGTATAATAATCAAGTTTCACGTCGCGGTTTTGCGTTGTTCCCTTTCCCCTATCTGTCTCCCTTCGCCGACGAACAAAACGCGCGCGGTCTTGCGTATCGGTATGTGCGAGCCCAAAAAAGGGAATATCAGCGAGTCCGATCTATGCGTGAAAAATGATAGCGGTTTAGGCATCCAGATAATATATATATATATATATATATATATAAACACATACATTTACGTGTGTGTGTATATATATTTTATACACATATAACAGAACCATCATTAATCATCTCATGGTCGGTGTCGTCACCGATACCAGCACATAAACCGCAATGCCGATGGGCAAAATCTTTCGAGCGTGCGCTGTTCTCGCTTCTCTCTTTCGCTAGGAACGAATACGAAGGAAAAACCATCTCCGGCTGCCAACCAGGAAACTATACATTTCGCCCTACGAAATGCTCTCGGTATTTGCGCATCTCGCAACCGTATTTGAGAAAAAATATTAATAACAGCGGTCATCAAACTTGTGAAATCACAACAAACAAAAAAAAAGAGATACATCGAGCAGGAAAGCGTAATAAATGAATTTCGGCCGGAGTAAATAAAAAATTTTACTCGTATGAAAAACGGATATTGCTGAAATGCGATTATCGTTGGCAACGGGAGAAAGAGTACGAGCTGGAAAATGAAAAAAATAACCAACGAGCACGTATACACAACGATAGTCGGCTTTGTTCCATTGTGCCACCGTGACCTTCCTACCCCCTCGTCGGCGATAACGACGCCTTTTTTACACTATGCGTCGATATTCGTATAGAAACACACGGGGATGCGCGTGCGTGTGTAATTTGAGAGCTAAAAGATGACATAAATGCGAACCGGTATTTAACGCACTGCAGTATAATTTCGGACGGCTGTGTTGCACCCGGTATCTGTCATTTCGATTCATTAAACGTTTCAAAAGAGACCGCTCGGTAATTAAATTTTCTCAGCGATTTAAAATGACGGTATGTAATCTGAAAAAAGAAATTGGGATTGGATTGTAATTTGGTCTGGCGAAAAATTACTTGATTATTATTCAAAGCTTTTTTTTATAACCCATTGAGAAAAGTAAAATAAATTCAAAATATGCGTGATCGATAGCACACCGATAATGTTACGAGTAGCATATCCGCTCGATTTACACGACAGTGTAAATCCTACGCAAATCGCGATACTCTCCATTCCGAACATCATCGCTCTGTCATTGCAATACGCGTCATCCATCGTCCGTGCGGGTAAGACGAGCCGCGTAGGAATAAATATAAAAATCTTTCGGCAATTACGCGCGTGGCACTATAACCCCCCAATACCGGTCCTTCACTTAAAACCCGTGATTTGCATCTTCCCGCCCCTCGATATCCCGGCCAACTGTCACAGTTACGACGAAACGAAAAGGTTAACAAAGGGAAGAGGAAGAAGGGGTGGAAAAATAGTCCGGAGGTAGGGAAAAAGCACAGCGAGGAAACGGTAAGTGGAGTAAATGAGGGATATCCGAGTGCAAGGGAGAGAACGAGTGCGTGGGCAGGCGTTATCAGATGCCGGTCATGTAAACCGATTCCGCGGATAAAAACGCGAGTGGGTATGGCCACTCGCAAGTTCAACCCGAGTCACGTGTTACACCGAGTCAGTGTAAGAACGCAACACCGATACACACACGCTCGAGACGCGTAACACGAAATGAATGATGATTCATGCGGCACGCGAGCGATTGCACGTCGTGTTCCCGTATTCTTTACCAACATAACGGCGACGTGGGTGGACCCAGAGGGCGAGAGGGCGAGAGTAAGCCGGGAATAATACGCCGTCATTTGGCATACGTGCAACAGGGAGCCAACTCCGAAAGCCAATCGATACGTGTGTCGCGTGTTTCGCCGAGCCTCTTTTTACTCGCTCCAACACTCACTTTTCTCAACTTTCGAGAAAAGAGAGAGTAAAAAGAGAGAGAGGGAGCTAATTTTTTCACCCCTATTCATTTCGTACCGACAAGTCCCGCGTAGCTAACCCTTTCTCTCGATCTCGCTTTTTTAGTTATCCCGTCTTTCTTGCTCTGTACCCACCCCTCGAGTAGAACATTGTTATTTCGTTTATTTTTACACCGATTTGGTGCACGCTATCGCAATTGCGAGCGCGTACGGGTTGGAAACTCAGCATCGACACGCATACTCGCACCGATGCAATTATTGCGTTCGATTCGTGTTCTGCTTTGCTCGCACGGTCCACGCCACTCGCGTGTCGCTCGAAAGAAAGAAAATTCAGAGGGGAAATGCGGTATTTTCCAACGGTCTCGTTAATCGTGAAATATGAAATTCGCGGGTGGGGGATGGGTTTCGCCGATAGAAAGGGACGAGACGCAAAAATCAATCGGGACGGCATAAATCGACGAGCGATGAAATTATCAGCGGTGAAAATACCGGCCGCGTGTGGATGTATAAATGCGATTAGCTTCCAGCAATGAGAACGCTTTATTAAGCTAATTAGTTGCGCGTGTTTAATCCGAAAAAAAGTAGAGGCGATTATACTGCGCGCAAGCGATATTCGCGAATTGGTATGCACACACAAACTGGTCGTGCTTATCGAAGCGTTGTGTGATGCTTTTCTACGTGTATTAAAATTCAATTTTTTTTTCATTTTACGATGTTCTCTTCTCTACCTATTTCTCGTGCTTTTTTTTTTTAAACAATTTAATCCAACCGCGTGAGCATCCTGGGTATCGTGGGTAGCACACGCGCACCGGGTTATAAACACACGAATTTTCGTACGAGTGGATAGTACAGTATACGTATATAGAGTCGGTTCGGTGACCCGAATTTATGTTCAGTGTTGCGAGTGAGTTGCGCGATCGCTCTCGCGCAATCGGCGCGTAAAAAATTCACGGGCTCGCAGCGTTTGGCCCGATCGAACCGATTATAGACATCCAGCGAAACGGGGGTGGAGAGAAAGGTGAAACGTAGAGGCAAAATTCCGATAGGACGCAGGCGCAACACACGCTGGCGAGCCGCGTGAATTTTAGCGGTGAAACCGCAGAATGGAGAACGGTGCCTCCCCCTTCTGCCCCCTTATAGCTCACCCACATCGGCGGGAAAAGCGAGCTCTAAATTATTCAGCCGCTGTAAAAATATGCTCTGAGCGCGAATTAGCGCCGGCTTGTATTATTCACGCGTGAATTCGAACCCGAGTGTGTGTACGGAGGACCGAGATGGATACGCGCGGATCGGAGTATCGCTATCGAAATTCATGCCACTATTACATGGCCATCTACCAAGTCTGAAGTACGAAAAGATCAAGAAGAAGAGAGAAGGAGAAAAATATAAATCCGGACTCGGCGAGATCGAATAATAATTGTAGGCAGTGAATTAGAGATCGAGCACTCGTAGCTCCATCGGAAATTGGATCCGTAATCTCGCTTCCCGCGTTTCATGCACCGGCGAGGAGTGTATAGCTCGATAGCGCTCGGCAGATCCGTGTCTAAGGACAAACGGGGTATGAGGATGAGAAGTAGATCCGATGCAGCCTATCCGAATAGCGAGCTCGGCCTTGATGAGGTTCCTCGGGGCTGTACTCAACGATATGTACCGGACGTAGAACTAGGAGACACGCCGTCTTAACGTCACGTTACGTATCGCATTAGCGTGCTCCTTACCGGCGGATAACAAGAAGAGACGATACCAATCGAGGAACGAAAATCCCACCCTCTGGCGTTCTAGCCCGTCGTGTCTCGAAGGCCCTGAGATACCGCCTCTAATCGGGATTCGCTCTGCATGTATATACGTGTCCATCCATCAGGAAACTGAACCGTGGATCGTTTATTCATCGACCCAGTTGCATTTTACGCGGACCGGTATATAATCGCACGGTGAATCGACGTCTAAACACTCGCCCAGTAGTTTCGACCTGTCGCGTTCAGACTCCCGGACAAGTGAATTTATCATTCATCTGACAAAATTACCTCTTCCCCCTTTCTCTCTTGCTGATCTTGCCGCGTGCACCTATGTGGCGTGACGCGCGCGTGCTGCACTATGTACGTACAAAGTGAAACGCGCATGTACTCTCTCTCTCTCTCTCTCTCTCTCTCTCTCTCTCTCTCTTTCTCTCTCTTTTAGCCGTCGGGTTCTCGTTTGGCCATTTAATGGGGATTTGCACGACTAAATTGCCAACGGCAATTATCAAACCGGTTCGGGGTAATCCCTCGTCGGTTCTCGCGCGCGCGCCCGCTCCGGGGAGATCCTGTCCCTTCTTTCGTACTACTTTACAGAAAACTCACCCCTTACCCTTCAATCCACCCTCGGCTCCCTTTTCTCAACCTCTCGCGTGTCACGCGCACACGATCACGTTGCGCACGTGCCACCCGCTCCGCGCAACAACCCCTCTCCACCCCCTCTATTCTCTTCTTTATACCCACTTTTCTTTTCTTTTACCAGTCCCTTGTTTTTGCAAACATCAACTTCGTTGTATCAAGAGTTTCATGTCTCTACTAGGAAAAATAAATTAACGCAAGACGAAAGAGAAAGAGAATCGCGAGGGAAGAAAAATGTTTGAGAAAGCGGGAAAGGACGAAGGAAAAAATAAACGAAATCCGGAACGAGACGAATGGCTCATTGGTACTCGGCTCTTCGCACTGTCTGGTTAGAGCGAAAGACGAGCCTCGAGCGGCCCGGGCTTGATGGACACAAACGCGTTCTGTATGCGAGTGCGTGGTGGGAGCCGATGGAAGACGTAACGGAGGAAGTTACCTGATGTTAAACTTTATTTCGGCGCGTGCGAAGGGTGGAGCAAATCCTGTCTGTCAAAGGGATCTGGCAGACAAGGACGAGGGTAATGGGCAAGCTGGTGTACAGAACTGGAGATAGACGCACAAAAGAGGGCGAGGGAAGCAGAGAGAGAGAGAGAGAGAGAGAGAGAGAGCGAAAAATTATGTCGAAACGGATGAACGTCGCGAGGTTTCGAGGAGGTCGACGTTCGCGGACGAGAGAAACATCGCGCCAGGGGAAAATAAGAGGTTAAGTCCAACGAAGTTTCATCCGACGTAATGTCACAGTAGAGGGGTTTGAATCGCTGAGTGGTTTTGTTTACATGTACACTGTTTTATTCGTGTGTTGGTTAAAAATGTTATTCTCATTTTCCCAGTCGCGGAGCGAGCGTGCGAGAGAGAGAAAGAGGACGAAGGTTCATAACCTTATTACTTCTCTCACGTTTTATCTCAATTTCGCTTGAAAGAAGATTATTGGCGAAGGAAATAACGAAAAACCTGGTTGGAAAGTTGGAAGAGAGAGGGCGAGAATCCGTGTTGCCAATGTATTTCCAGACTAAAGCCACCCGTAGAACTAGGTAATAAACG
This sequence comes from Goniozus legneri, assembly GCA_003055095.1. Classification (NCBI taxonomy): domain Eukaryota; kingdom Metazoa; phylum Arthropoda; class Insecta; order Hymenoptera; family Bethylidae; genus Goniozus; species Goniozus legneri. Next base: position 15,189 of record NCVS01001670.1, on the reverse strand, counting down.
GTGCACTGTGCATAGCTTAAACAGAGCTTTATGAGATCCCAGCCGGGATTAATAATCCTCCTTCTCCTCATTCTCTCGTAGGGTCCACTCTCATCGAGTCGGAGCTCCTTCCCCCGCCTTCATAGCTCGTTAGACACCTTGTCTCGTCTCCAAGTGCATCGAAAGTTTAAGTATTGGACGTTCTCCTCCTTACCTTTCTTCGCTGTTTTCTACAAGATCTTCACCAAAGGGGATGTATATTAATAATTTCAATTCCACAACTCGCGTCAAATATGAGCTCTCTGTAAATACGTGGGCAAGATTGCAATAGTCTTTCAGTGGCACGAAAATCACTTCGTGCGTGTTGGGCTTGCGTTTATTAGTACCGAAATGCGCATACACATGCAGCTATCGTCTGCGCGATACGGTTCTCTGGCAAAAGGAAAAGGGACTCGGTAAGTAATTTCGACGAACGAGAGACAACTTTGATCTCTAGTTTGCGCATTCGTAAAGGAGGGGGAGAGAGAGGGGAGATAGAGAGAGATAGGCAGACCAGATATTGCCGCGATTAATCTTGAGCACGATACGACGATGTTGACGAATGTCCAGATTGAGCTACCGGAGGCCGCTCGGGATTCCCAGGAGGAATATTACCTCGATCTCGAGGCTATAGGCGGAGACCCAGTCGACTATTGCAGAATTAAGAGAGATTCGCGTCATTAGTGTTTAGAGACCAGGGAATAGGAGAAGCCACTTCGGAAAATCCGAACCGAATATCAGGATGGTTCGAATATCTTTCGGGCAAGACAAAGAACCGCTCCCCTTTACACCCCTTCGTTACAATAGTCCTCTCATGCAGAAAACGAGATTATCATTTGCTCGAGTACAAAGACTGCGCTTAAATGTGACGTATTATAAAGAATGACATTTATCGCTGTACTCTAGTCGTATACAATTTCACTGTTGAGCAACGATCCGTCCGTAGATAACGATTGCGACTGCCAAGGAGCCTGAAGCTTATCGATCGTTTGTTAACGACCATACATAAGAAAAGTTTACAGAAAACCTGTTACATTTTTTTTTTCGAATATGACATACTGCCCAGACTCGCAGTTCGGTATTAATATTAAAAAAAAAAAAAAAACTGCATCTGCATATGACTGACAAAAAAAGAGATAGAAGGGTAGAGACGTTTGACACAGCACATCCACCGGCAAAGTTTCGAACGACTGAGCGCGTGACTATGTCCTCGTTGAAGTTGGTCGCGTGCTGTATCCGCCCGAGGGGGGCTCGTGAAATCTGCCAGTGGCAGTCGGTAACAACAACAGTCCAAACTCTTTCCGATTGATATCTTCCTTTCGGAGAGTAAATGCACCCTTTTCTTGAATATTATATTTTCTCTTTTTCTATATGTAAATTATTCTTAAAAAAAATTAGCGAGAGTGTTTGAACCAAAAAAGTTTTCGTTCGTGAAGATTAAATTTCAATGCTGAGAGATGAGAGAGAGAGAGAGAGAGAGAGAGAGATAAAATGAGAGAGGGTATCGGGGTCGGGATTCTTCTTCATTTGATACGTCAATATATCCGAACGATCTCTTCGCTTCGTTAAACAAGTCTCCGTGAGCAAAATCGTCGCGGTTATATCGGGGCATGGGCGTCTGGACGGTATACTGCAATTCCGTAAAGCAAATACGGCTGCGATAGCTAGACGACGATGGGGCTAAATGTAAGCAAATATTTATTAACAAGGGCGCGCTTACGAAACGGAAGACGCGCATCGCCGTACTCGCTGCCCCTTCCACACTTCCCAGAGGATATACATTTTCCACGTTTAACTGCTCAAAAACCAGAAAAGGAGGAGCGGGGAGTCGCCGCTCGCGTTCGGGGATCGTCGCCGTGGTATTCAAGGGAGGCACAAATTATCCGCGGGCAAATTGGATCGCTGAAAATCTTTTCGAGCACGAGGGGATATCAGACATGGGATCAACTTTTAATTAAAGCGAAGATTATCAGGGGTTTAAGATATTTATTTTATACTTCAACACCCTTCACCCTCGGATCAACTCTATGAAACCCAACCGATGATCCCTCCACTTCGCGTTCTCGGCTTCCACGTCGTGTTTCACCTTCTCTCGTCCCTTCCCGTCCTTTCCACCGTTCGTCGTCGCTCACCTCCACCGTCGTAGTAGACGGTCTTCGTCGATACCCTACTCCCATTCTATTTCTAGCCCTCATCCGCATGGATTCAGTTCTTTACGGCCTGATTCTTCAATCTCGCTCGGCAGTAAAACCTACCGATTTTACGAGCCGCCAAGAGGCGCTCACGTATACATATATGTATATATGTATACATATAAAGAGACGGCACATACTACTTCATTCGTATACCGACGTCGTGAAATTGCCACTGCTACGAAATTCCCTATCGCCTGCACTCTTGGTACCAATTCACCGATACCAATCGCATGATTTCCACTGGATTCGTTCGAAAGAGAATTTCCACTCCTTTCTTCATCCCTTTACTCTCTTACGGAAAAATCACGCGAGTGAGGCAAGGCAAAAAAATTCTCACCGAGAGAAAATTCGTTCCTAGCCCTGACGAAAAAAAATCGGAATGAATAAAAGGCGAGTATGGTCGAGAGTCGTTGTCGTCGTCTATATCGCGCATTTCAACAGGTAAGTCTCGAAGGCTGTACAAATTCGCGCACGATCTCCCCGGTTGGTCGGGTCGGAGTAAAAGTCGAGAAAGAGAAAGAGGGAGTGGGAGCGCGGCGAGCTGACCCGGAATAGAGAGAACCATCGTCGCACATGAATTTACGTCGGAGCGCACTTTCCAATCCTGCGTCAGTCGAGAGATATAAAGTCGACGAGAGGCCGAGAAAGGCTGGGGAAAAGGAAAAAAGCGTCCCTATATAACACGAGAGCAGATTGAAGGAGCGAAACGACCGAGGCGAATGAAACAGCGCCGACTATCGGAAGGGAGAATACGATTGTCGGACCGACGTTCCGGAAGAAAAGTATGTACCTTTGCAGTTCGCCGTTTCGCGCTATACGAACGCTGCATCGACGAACGATCTGCGTAAGTAGGTATCGCCGCTCGACTTTCGTCGCTATGGGAAATTTAACCGTTCCGTGCACTGGAACTAGACACTTTCTCTCCAAGCCAGTGTCGTACCTCTTGCTCTCGATTATACATTCTTGTTGGTCAGAAATTGCCAGCTATACGAAGAAAATTCTTTCCGATCGAACGGCTCGTTCTCGAATAGAATTCGCCGGAAGCGAAAAAAAATGTTTTTATTCATCACGAGCGATAAATCCCAGAAAAGAATAACAGTATCGAGTGTAGGGTAAACGCAGAACAGATGTCGACATCTCGGGGACCCGCCGACAGCCGTCAGAATACGTAACGGGCTCGTCTCGCTCCCGCTCGACGTCGATTCGGCCCCCTTTGTATTCCTGGCACATATCACTTAAGGGTCAGGGCGCCCTCAAAATAGATCCGTTTCAACGAAATAACACGCGAGAGCCCTGTCGCGGACAGGCGTCAACCGGGTCTCGCATACCAATGATAGGGTGCTCCAGTAAACGCCACCGGTGCGACACGCGCGCACCCCACACGAAACCGATACAACCCCTGCGATTGGTGGAAGGTAACCCGTCAACCGTAAAAAACTCAAACTCGATGAGATACGATCGCGGAAATGGTAAAAACCTCGCACCTCGAAACCACTTTCCATTAGCCACGGCCCGCGAAAATTCTCTTTTCCAGAATCCCAACGAAACTTATTTTACTCGCGCGACACGCGGAAATCCATGAGGGAGGCTTATTCCCCGTCCTATTCGAATCGCCCCTCTATACGTACGCGCGACTCGAATGTACGACATTTTTTTCTCCCCCACCCCCAACCTCCTACTCTCTTTTTCCTTTCGAGCAGTGATTTTATTCTCACTCGAGCGAATTTTACGCTATGCCGCGCTCGCGGAGTAGGTCGTTTGTAAAGATTAGCTTTAACGTCGCGGTTGGTGGTATAGCCGGAGGGGTGTCTTCGGTCCACGGGAGGCGCTGTGACGACCGGGGGGTTATAATCGGGGGATGAAAAAAAATTAAGAGAAAGAGGTAAAAGTAGAGGAGGCGAGAGGATAGTTATTAATTAATTCTAGTCCTTTTACGGATGGCTTTCGGGGCACACGATGCCACAAAATAAAGCCCTCTTTTCCCCGTTCCCGAGTATAAAGAGCTTTGGTTCCTGTGGGCATGAAACAATTATCGCCCGTGCTACGGCTCGGGAACAAAAGGAGAGGAACGGAAGGACGGAAAGAAGTGGAATAAGAGGCGAGAGGCGCGGCCGAGCTCTATCTCTCTCACTTTCTCTCGTCGTTGGATCGGCTCCTGGCGTGATTACACGCAAAGTCCAGCTTCGCGACGATCAAAGGAAGCTTCTTTTCAACGTGGTTCGCCCGTTTAATCGCCAGGTTTTACATAATGGCTTTCTACGTCGATTCGCGCGAGCCAGCAACACTCCCGCCGACGTTCTTTTAACGATCAACTAATTTCATCCCTTCTCCTTTGAAATTCACTTAAGTAGATCTTATTTTCGATAAAAGTATTTTTCACCGCATAGAAACGAGATACTACACGTGCTCTCGAGGAGAAATATCGTATTAATTACTATTCAAATCAATCCATTCGAGATAATTTCCGGGATGGATTTTCTCGAAATAAAAACAAATGGAATTTCACCGAGGAATATTAGAATTTATGCGGTTTGGTAAAAAATGAATTTGATATGGTAAAAAAAGCTCCGAAGCTTTTTCGACCAAACTATTGGGACGCCATCTCGTAAAAAGCACCGGAGCTTTAACGCCGCATTGCCTGATCGATGAACGAGTCTGCATTACCGGCGTACGGCCCATTTCCAACCCCCTGAGATGGTCTTGGGTACCATCCCTGTCCCTGTCAGGGGTAAGTTATCGACGGGGGTCGTCCTTACCGACATTTTGGCCGACGAGCAGCCAAAAAACTCGATAAGCACGAAATTCTTGAATTTTCGCAACGACAAAACACTACGCAAGTAAATAATTTCAGTAATTCTTTCCTCGATCGAACAGACAAATTACAGCCTGCCACTCGGAGTGCGAATTGACGCATCGAATCTAATTACACGTCGGATTTGATCGATAAGCTCACGAATTCCGACGTAAGTAAATAACCGCGCGGAGCAGTGTAAGGGAAACGGACAAGCCGGTTAAATCCGTGCGCAAATCCGGTATAACGAGACGTCACGCGGAGGGTGGCTCGTCAGGTGGGTTGAAAAGCCTTTCAAGCGATACACCCAATACCAAGGGGGATATGAGAGAGAGAGAGAGAGAGAGAGAGAGAAAGAGAGAGAGAGAGAGAGAAGGGGTTGAACATGCCTTCGGTGGAAGTAGCGTTCGAGGGACACGGCGTTAATCAGACCAGGTAAACACCTGCCGCTGATTGTAGTACGTGTGTATGGGCGAGACACACAAAATCGACTATGTGGGTGAGAGAACAGTATAGGGTGGCGTACAAAGCACGAAATTCACGTGGGTGTTACCCCGCCTCATCGATCGCTCGTGCAGCCCAAACGTTAACTGGCATATAAGAAAGCCGTTATTGCACCCGATAATACGTATGCAGTCGTAGAGAGGTGAATATGAGCTGGTGTAGTATCGAGAATTCAGAACCCGCTTATCGTTATTCGCTAGTAGCGGCGTAACGAGCGCGAAATAGCTGTTGCCACACCTTATCGCGGCTATGGTATCGCAATCTCCGCACCGAACGCAGGAGAAAAAAGGAAAGGCAAATAGAGAACGCAAGGAGGAAACTAATCACGATTACGATTGTACCAACGTAACATTTAATTAACGTTAATTCGATTATATGCGCTGCATTCAACAGGTTGCGTCCGTACGCTGGATTTCGTTGTTTCGTCGTTCGCGATTCATGCTAGTTCATCACCAATATCGCAAAAAACAAAAGAAAAATTAGCCATGTCGTTTGTTTCGAACATCTGACTCTTCTGATGAGAAATTGATCGGTCGATGGTTGAAACAATTGGTCAGAGCTGAAATGTGGAAGATAAACGATGGAATATAAATTTTATGACAATTGTTTGTTGCGTTTTTGGTCTTGCATTCTCGCGAATGCGTCTCGATTCGAAAGAGAAGCAAGTTCCTCTCTCATGGTATGGTAATTTTGCGCATCGGGCACCGCCCATCTCGGCGTGCCGATATTGAGTTCGAAACGAATACACACCGATGAAGCAAACGCTCTGAAACGCACACAGGCGCGTCGGAACCGTACTCGCTACTCGTATTATCCGTTTCGCTTGCGCAAGCGAAACGACGCGTATACACTCGACGATTAATCGAAATTTACCTCGAATCGTCACAGGCGCCGACAAAGTGGAAGTTGAAAATGTACACACATAAATATTGTGTATATGTGTGTACATACGATATACATATATGTATAGTATATTTATTATAGACAAAAAAGAATTTTAGAAGAAAAAGTAGTTTCGACCGCTCTTAACATTCATTTCGGCTTACGGGTACTTTTTCGTATGCAAATTTATTTATGCCCGTGCACGGACCCGGGCGGGAGTAGACGAGGCGGACGTAAACGCGATGCCGAGTGGAGGGTAAAGGGACGGCCGGGTTTCCAGGAGAAAATAGATGGCGTAAATGCAAATAGGTACATTCCTACGATGTTCTTAATTAACTTCTTCGCAATTATCATGAGCGTGTTTCGGCGCGAATTAAGGGGTGGGAAAAGGGCGGTCGTACCTCGCGTAGCGAAATTGAGAATCATTCCGGTTCGAAGTCAAAAATTTTACGTTCTTTCGAAAAGGAGTACTCATTTTGAATTCGGTCTTGGAATTTTCGCCAAAAACAAAAGCGATGCACGGGAAACGAGGTCGGTTATAATATCGATCGGATTTGCGCACCGGCGTGCACCGGGAGAATCGTCAAAGTCGTAAATGGCCTGTCGATCGAGAAAACGTAATTACGAATGCCGTCGCTCGGTTATATGCGACGTGAGAGAGGGTCTGACGGTCGCAAGAGTCGGCAGTTACCGTGCGCTCCGCTTGGAAAATGTTTAACTTTTCTCAATTAACGATATAAGTAGGTCGCTTCTCTCGACGACGCTCGCTCGCGGAAAGAAAAGCGAAGAGCGATATTTAAACGGTAGTTGAATAACGCGCTCAAGTCTCGCCTTTTACTCCAACTGCGTAGGAGGCTGGAAAAATGCTCGATATGCACTCCTCGAAAAAATTAAGGGGACAGTTATCTTCGAAGAATAATTAAACACATCGATCGAGTAATCGTTCTCAAATTTCCTCGCTCTTCAAAATGATCACACCTCGATTTTTAGCCGAGATACAGTCTTTGGAAAATGAAGAGTGTCCTTTTAATTTTTTGACAAGTTTATTTTAAACGATATTAGAGGGATTTTTCAAAGTTTCGGTCAAGTTTATCGGGCTTGACCCAACGAAGGGGCGGGACGGTTTTCGGGGCGCATGATAAGGTAACTAAGTAATATACCAAACTGTATTGGTGTGCACTGGCGCTCGGTATTATACACGAAAACCGCGATATTGATTTCGCCGTTGGCGCGCGTGCCAAACAGGTTCGATGAAATAATATACGTTTTCCCGTTCGAGGGAGCGAGAGAATTAGAGAGATAGACTCCACATAGTACGCGATACTCATACATTCGCTCGCGCGTACGCGATAATTGCGTCGCTTATTACGGGGATTCGTTATCGTGGGTTTTATTCATGCAGATTAGTTGCGAAAACTTGTCGCGACCTGTCTCCTGTAATTGTTGTTATTACTCGTTTGATGACCCGCGTTTATCTATCTGCCATTTCCGTCTAATCAAAAAGTTAATTTTTCTCCGTTCTATCGATAGGAATTTTTTTTAATTGTTTATTTAAAGAATGGCGACTATCCAATATTACGTAATTTCACATAAGTCGATGGGATGGATTCCAGCCAAAGTGACTTTATAATTTAGATCCGTATGAGAACGTTTGGTTATATATCACAGGTGTAATCGAATCGTATATCGTTACATCGTTTGGATACACAGTCCAGTGAAATTCAATTCACTTCTTTTTTAATTCGAATTATGTTACATCGGTAGGGTTTGGGTTTTTAACGTGAGAACGATACCAATAACAAACGCGTTATTAGGATTTACGTGTCGACGCTGATATTTCGCTCTCGCGAACCGAACGCGGACTCCGCTTATCGGGGAAAACAGAGTTGAGCGTCCGAGCGGAAGCTCACGTCCATTGATTATCGTACATCGAACCCGGGTTTCAAACCAAATGCGTTATGCATACCGAAATACGATAGGACGGTTTGTGCGAGTACGAGAGAACCGGACGTAATCTACGGTAAAACGACCCTCCGACGTCACATTGTTGTTACATAACCTACGCGACGTGAAAACTCATTAAAAAAATTCAACACTATCGTTCCGTTATCAATATTGGCAAGCAAATCGCGGTGGACGTAATTTTCCATTTATTCCCACCGCGTCGTAATTGATCCTTCTAAGTTTCGTACCTGAAAATTTACAATTTTCAGCCCCCTCTGGCTCGCCGTTCATTTATTTTTCCCTTTCGCGACGCGCGAGCCAACCGAACGTGATAATAATTCAAGGCAAAAGTAAAGTTCCGGCATCTGTGCGGCTTCCTCTTTCTCTCTCTCTCTCTCTCTCTCTCTCTCTCTCTCTCTCTCTCTCGCGGGGAAAATTCGATATTCGAGCCACGATTTCCGCGAAAAGTTCGCGAGAACTTTTGAGGCATTATCGCCAAGTGGTATAGCGAGAGGTGAGGAGACAGGGGAGGGTTAGTCTTTTCCGGGATCCACATTCCGAAGCCGAGAGTGCCGCGGCTAAAATAATAATTCGACTACTACGGAAAAAGTATGGAATGAGTTGTCCAGAATAACGATCGCTCGTTAACATTTTGCGATACTGTAAAGCCAGCCTAGCAACAAGGAAGATGAAAAATAAATATCGTCGATCGTGTTAAAGTTCCTCAAAAATTAGATTCAAGATTTCCAGGGGACGAGTAAAGTTTTTTCTATCGATCCGAAACACCAGCTCCGTGAACAAATCGATGAATTAATTACTCGGGGAGTCCCTCAAACAGAACATTCGCGGAGCACGGAAATGTTATTTATCCTCTCTTTCATGTCTTCCACTTCTCGTTCCGTTTAAACGATAAATCAATAACGATTCGAGAACGTGATAAACGCTCCGTCCCACGCACTTACACGGTCGTTCCAATCAACCGGTTTTCGATTAAAAATTTCGATGCGCGTTATGCGAAAACCAGAGTAGGTACACCGCGTAAACGCACGAGAGCGTGGTATCGATAATTGGCATTCGAAATGAAATTTAAAAAATCATAGATTGCGCGAAGAGATAAAATTTTTTGTTGTTCTACTCGAAAAGTTGGATCGAGAAAATTCTTTGTCGATTTTTTAATCGCATTACCGTAATTCTCAGTCCATGATGATACGTATAGAGATATTTTACGAGGAATTACGAGTAGTCAAGGGATAATAACTTCTCTCAGCTTTCGCGCGAATTTTCATCCTAACTCTGCCGACTACCCTACGAACGAGAATTCCTCTCCATTTCTACCGGTGAATGGAAACGAATCCTTCTTCTTTTTTCTCTCTCTTTCTCTCTTCCAATCTTCCACTCTTGTCTTCATAACGCTCCCCCACTTCGCATTTTCGATACGCGAATTCCGTAATTCGATGGTAAGCTAAATTACTTTCTCGGATCTCTTTTCATTACAATAGCGATAGCCAGAATATCATCACTTATGAATTTCCCTCATCCTCGTAGTTTGAAAATAAGTTCATTCGTCGAATACCATCCGTTCACAGGATATTTTTGAGAGCGGATATTAAAAAATGGCAAGAGCTCGAGAGAGGAATTTATTGATTTTTCCGCGCACTGTGTTATACTTACGTACATGAGAAAAAGAGTATCGATTCGGCGGGTGAAGGAAAAAGGAAAAGAAAAGTGGCGAGTAACGAACATTCCGGCGGAAAATACCATGATAAATTCCTCGCACGCGTTGCCCATCGCTACGTCGAGATATTTCGTCCCCGTCAACGACTAATAAGTCCAAAGCCTTCATAAAGATCCCGACCCCAGCGCTTAAATATCGCCCTCTACACTTCCATCTTTCACGAGTTGTCTCACCATCGCGACGAGCCATCCACCATGACACCAAATCAAGATGGAAAGGAGGAGAAACAAAAATAGATGAAAAAATATCGAGTTGCACGCGTCCACGACGAATTTCCATCGAAACGAGAGTAGAACGAAGAGAATCTGCTAGTTTGATTTTACTAGTAAATATTTTTACTATTTTGAAATAGAACCATTGTAATGTATTTGTTGCTCTGAAAACGACTATTATTATTGGTTACCCTATTTTTGAATAGTTGGATCATTTTTCTGTAATAATAAATAAAAGTAGGGATGACTTCTATTCCCGAGCATCAGTGTGGAAACGAACGATAATTTCGTTTCGAGTCGTAAATCGCTTCTAATCGATGATCGCGTACAATACATAACGAGTAAATATTCTTCTCTGAAGGAGATAGGGAAAGGGAGAAGAAAGGTATGAGGGTTGTTTTCGTACTATTCCATTGCAAATTGACTCTCGGCTGGTCGGGAAGAACCCAGCAGCCGATAGACGGTAAAAATAAGAGCCAGACGGGAGAAGACTAAAAACGGGAAGAAGTAGTCGACGGAAGAGGTTGCAAGACGGAATAAAAGGGAAGAGAAGGAGAGGTGAAAGTGAGTAAATCGATATTGCGAAAGATGGCGAGTGCAATGGCTTCGGTCGCGGGAAAGAGCGAGACTGTCCACCAGCGAGGAGTACAAATGAAAGAGAAACAGTTCGCAAACAAGAGAAATTTTCCGAGTGCGATGGCCGTGCGTCAATTTTGACGCCGAGTCTCACCGTCGATGTTAATCCAGAGCTGAGCAAAGTATTGTCGGACGAGCGGAATAAGAGCGGACGAGGACGAGAGAGATTGCCGTAAGTTTCCCTCGTTGCTAGCTGCAATATTCCCCGGTGAGCGAGAATTGGAGGTAGTAGTAGTGAGCGCAGCAGCAGAAAAGCGCGTTTTCGCTACTCGCGATAAAGCGTTTTACGAGGAGCTTCCAACCATTGGGACTACCGTCGATAGTTTTCGACGACCGTTGCTCCCTCCTGCCGCTTTTTCTCGCGTCCGTCAGTTGCGTTTTCACTCTCCCGTCGCTATTTATACCTACACTCTGTAAAATCTTTCTCCTACGGAATCTCGAAGTCACGAATCTGCGATTGGAATTACATTTATTTTTTCCCTCTCGCCCTTGGTTCGAAACTGGCACGTATGCCGCGCGAGCGCAACGTTATTCCGGCCAATTTGCATACGACGTTTCATCGATCCCTATAACGCGAGTCGCGCGCGCGAGCGGTCCCCTCCCAACCTCGCGCTGTCACCCTCTTCCTCTTTTTTTCTCACTTTCGAACGCTCGTCTCGCGGCAATCGGGAAGGGTGACGCCGAGTGGTACTAAAAAAAGAGAAAAGTCAGCAAAGTAATCGTGGCTCCTTTTCTCCCCCCCCCCCTCCCCCCTCGTTTCAACCCCCGTAGTGAGTTTTCCACCGGCGCTATTTGTCACTCCGCGCGAGTGGATTTTAAAAGAGCGTAAACTATTGCTTTACTATCTTCTACGCGTTATTTGGAGAACATTCGGGGTGGTGGGAGCGAGAGAGATCGTGCGGGATAACAAATGGATCGTCCCACGATAGCCGATGAAAAATTTTGATTCGACGACAGATTTTTCGCTCCCGCTACAACGTATTTGTACGACTCGCGTTCTCCGTCATCGAACGAATAAAAATTTTTATTGCCGTCGTACACCCCGAATTTTTATCGCGGCAAACCTTTCCCGATTCGGCAATATAGCGAACTCAGCCATCTTCTCGGTTCCTTTCGTTTTCTGTTTTCATGACATCAGTGGTAACGCATACACTTCGTGTTATCCAGCTGCGATAAAGTTGTTCGCAAAAGAAGTTTTTTTTACGTCGAATATCGCGAAATGATTCACTCCTTCTTACAGACAAGTCGATAATCGCTGGAAAGTATTCAATCTTTCACTTGAATTTTCCTACGCTCACAGGGCCGGTTAACAATTTATCATTCATCCAAATTCTTCAGCTAGAATAGATACGTTATTATATACTTGGTTAATTTTGTGACTTGTCAACAACTCGCAATAAGAAAACGCATGCTCGATGAGATATCGAGAAATGTAGAAAAAAATGGGTGGCTTTGGATGAATCGTAAAGGGGGGTGGAGGATGGGAGGATTGAGCGAAGGTGGCAGCGAGGCGTGATATTGATACTCCTCCGTCTGTCGAGGGGTCGGCGTCTATCCCTATCTCTTCTCCTCTCTTACCCCATATCCTGGGGCTCTCCAAGCTTTCCGCGATCCTTTTCCGCTCTCTTCGTTACCCGCTGTGAACTCGGGACGACGTCAGGATTTTTACGATAACACAGATTAAGGGTGGGGGTAGGGCTCCGTGATCTGGTCTGGCTATCCACCTTTAAAAAGGTCCGGATCTTGAGACTTCGTCGATCGGTCGAGATGTCGAACGTAAACTAATAATCGACAACTGATACGTTACCTTACACTTAAGATATCCGATATTTTTTTTTTCTATCCATCTTTACATCCCTTATTCGCTAAAGTGGCGCGGAGAGAATACGAGCATTATGAATTTAATTTTAAATTTCCGATAGATGGGTGAGAGGAATAACGCGAAGGATGAGAAAGAGAGAAAGAGAGAGAGAGAGAGAGAGAAAGAGAGAGAGAGAGAGAGTGACGGTTACATCCCGCTCGAGAGGGAAAACTTTCCTAATCGCCCACAGCCCTCGCCTTTATCCGCCGTACTTTCGAGAGTTTCGGGAGTGCTCGCGGATTATAGTCGACGATAAAAAAGGGGTGGGTAGGGGTGGTGGTAGAATACATCATCTTCGTCTACGAAACGAGTCTTCCGGCTCTTCGCCGGCCCCTCCCTCCGCGACGATCGTTAACCACCGATGCACACAATGCTCCCAGCCTCCTCGCTCCTTTAGCTCGTGACTTTAACGTGACGTTAAAGTATTTCACCCTTGACTGGTCGTTTTGAAGCGTCAAGAGTAAAGAGCAGAAAAAATAGAGAATGAAAAGAGAAAAGAGGAATTCCGCGCGTTACGCGTTCTCGTAGAGGAAAAGTTTGCAAAAGCCGTGTGCGCGGGAATATAAGGCGGGGGTAGAGAAGGGGGGGGGGGGGATTTTATTAGAGCCGAGGTCCCGGGCTGTGTTGACACGTGCATTTTTACGCGAGCTCGTCATACTACGGCGTCGATATACGTACCTTGTGTCTAGGCGAACGGAGCGGGCGCGAGGGAAGGCTGCTTGATATACGACGGGAAAATACAGCCCCTGGAAAGTTATTTACGACTTTCCGGCCGCTAGCCCACGGCCTAAAGCGGCTATACTACCGATAAGTTAATTCGTCTTTTTCTCCCTCGCCCGAGACGAGTTATGCGCTCTGTTGCTTAATTACAACCCCGTGAGTGTTGCGCGAGAGTTTCGGGACTCTCGCGAGTTACACGTTGGGCAACAAACGAAAATCTCCGAAAACTATATTTGGTTAACTTTGAGTTGGCGTGAAGAAGCACCGGACGCGAGTACCCCTCTCCCTCTCTCTCTCTCTCTCTCTCTCTCTCTCTCTCTCTCTCTCTCTCTCTCTTCGTTGCGTGCGCGCTTTACGAAGGCGCGCGGAATCGTATATTAAAGCTTGCCGAGATCGTTTATTTTACTGCGGCACAATAGAGTTTGTAAGAGGAGGACGCGGAGAGTATAGCGGGGAGACGGAAGGGGCTTTAGAAAGCCGCGAAGTTACGCTGCGCTTACGTAATTGGGTTTCCTCGGATTTATCGTTGTTAGGTGAAATTTCACGCACGTATGAGCGGAATGACCGAGAAAATGATAGAAAAGGAGAAAATGAGGAGAGGAAAAACAGGACGGGAGAATGAGGGAAATAGAGTGAGAGAAAAAATAGTACCGATTACCGAAACGGGAATTAAGCGGGACTCAAACTAATGCTTCGAGTATGAAAAGAACGATAGACTCGAAAAATCTCATTTCCCGAAACCCCGTTCCACCTACTCTTTATATTTATCGATGGGGATTTTTCTTCTCTCTTCGACCAGGGCATTTTTTTACCCTCTCTATATCTCTGACTCCCTTGACTTTTTTTCCACAAAATTCCATTGTCGAGAATTGGCGAATGCTCGCGCGCGCCAGCCTGGGGTACTAAACTGGGTTCGGAAATACGGCCGCACACGGGGTTTGGGATCGTATTGATCGGTTGCCGCGCGGCAGTGTGCGCGGTGCTCGCGCGCGCTCGACGGGTAGGCGGAATGAGAAAGAGAGAGAGAGAGAGAAAATGGTAAAAGTGACTGGAAACAGTGGGGTACGTCTAGTAGCGGTGAAGCAACAAACGAATTTCGGACAAGTAAAGCCCACGCGAGCAAGGTAAAATGGATTTCCCGATTGGGGTTACCACAACGAGACAAGAAAACAAGCGGAAAATCGGTAAAAAAAAAATGAGTACTCCAACCCTTTTTTGAAGAACCATTATACACGCGAATGAGAAAAAACACGATGAGAGAAAACATCTCTGATATATGAATCAGGTTGAACCAAAAACGTCTGTAATTAATGAAGTTATCATTTTAATATTTTACATATCTTTTTTTTACTTTCAAATAGAAAATTTTTGTTCAACGTCAAGAGGATGAGATTTTGTTTTGACAAGCTTGAATTTTTTTTATTATTTTTTTCTACCATTTTATCCATACTTTCCAAATCAATTTTAGTATGTGTACGTTAGGAAAACATCTATATAATAGAAAAAATCATTTCATATCGAAAGATTATTACACAACCAAATACCTTAAGCGGTTTTATAACGAAAGGTAGCGTATGCGTGAGAACGAATGAAATGCGATTTTGAAAGATAAACATTGATCACGATTACGTCCGATTACAAAAAAGGGTCCTGTGTGAACTTAGCACCCCATTTTCAAAAAAGTTATCATT
>NCVS01001668.1:72459-123539 GCA_003055095.1 Goniozus legneri | reverse complement strand
ACATATGTATGTTTTTCTGATTATATAAATAAAATTGTGTATATGTGAATTTGAAACTTCAATACAAAACTTGTTCTGCTGCTGTTTGACATTAGTAGAAAAATCAGCTGATAGGTATATTACTGAAGTTAGACATTTAAATAAACAATTTATGAATAATTTGTGACATACTTCATTTTTCATTTGGGGCGCTATATCTTTAATCTTAGATTATTGGATAAGGAGTAAGAACATCTAATCGTAACACGATGCATTTGGAAATTAGGTTATAAACAATGTTGCTTGATGACATTTGTAGGCTTTGTGGAGAGAAAAAAAAAGAGAACATTAATATTTTTGAGGAAGACGGTCCTAACAAACATATTAGTTTTAAAATTAAAACATGTTTACAAATAAAAGTATCGATAAATGACAATCTTCCTAAAATTTTATGTTATTTGTGCGCAGTAAAATTGGATAATTCTTATAAATTTTATGAAAAAACCCATTTAATACAATCAGAGTTACAGAAGTTGCATGAAAATAATCTTAATACAGAGGTTGCATTGTCACATAACAGAGAAGATAATATTAATGTAATTTCTACAGTTGAAAGAATAAAGAACAAAGAAGATAATAAAATTAACATCCAACCATTAAATCCACAATGGCATGATGTATTTGAAAATTATCCATGGTCCTGTTCTATATGCAATGATATCAGTAATTCTTATAAAGAGTTCCAGCTGCATTATAAAACAAGTCATGGAAAGCCACCTCTTTTTAAATGCGTTACTTGTGGAAAAGAATATTCTCAATATAAATCTTTTAAATATCACATTAGAGCTCATCAAACAAATGCCAGATTTAAGTGAGTAATGTTTATTAAACTGTTTAAATATTTTATAGACTAGTTTTGAATAATAATATTTCAGATGTGGGATATGTGATAAAGAGTTTCATCAGAAAATACTTCTTAATGGTCATATGAGGAGAATACATACGAATGAAGGACCAATTGAATGTTCTGCCTGTAAAAAATTATTTAAAAATGCAAGTTCTTTATATATTCATCAAAAACGACATGAATCAGATGAATCAAAAAAAGAATTCCCTTGTGAAGTTTGTAATAAAAAGTGAGCTGGTTAATAATTTTTACAAATTTATTGTTTTGTTATAAGTTATTAAATAAATCAATTAATTTATTCAACTAGATTTGCATCTCAGTATACATTGAGATCTCACAAGAAAATTCATAATGGAGAAAGACATTTCACATGTGAATTATGTGGTAAATCTTACATTGCAAAAAGTACATTAAAATATCATCTTTTGAGTCATACAGAAGAAAAAAATTACCAATGTTCTCAATGTAATAAGAAATTTAGAACCATCAAACAATTAAGTATGATAAACAATTATTTGTAGTATATTGATTAAATCAATTCATATAATAGTGTATTTCATCTTATTCCAGATAAGCACAAACACATTCATGAATCAAAAGCTTACAAGTGTAACTTTTGTGAAAAATCATTTCGTCATAGATTTATATTACAGAGCCACATGCGAATCCATACAGGAGAGAAACCTTATTGTTGTGATCAATGTGGCAAAACATTTCGTTTTTCAACAATATTAAATGTTTGTAATTATATAATATTCTAAATTACATGTATTTTCAATTACAAATTCTACTTATTTTCATTATATGTGCTATTGCAGGTACATAAAAGGCAACACACGGGGGAAAAGCCATATTCTTGTGATAAATGTAAACGCGATTTCACAAATTGGCCCAATTATAACAAACATATGAAAAGATTACATAACGATAATCTTGAAGCAACAAATGCATTAAAAACCAATACATAAAATACGGCTGACTGTTCTTAAATTGTTCACTATTTACAACTTTACAGTAATATAAAATTAATTTATTACACTAAGCAACCAACTTTTCTCTGAAATTTTCATTTTATGATTTGTTAACATTGTGATCGGTTTTTTCACCATTTATAATATATCAATTATTAAAATAAATTCAATTCGTTTTCAGTTTTTTTTATTCGTTATGTATAATATTAACAATCCATATTTATAATAATTTCCTTATAAAGTGTTTCTTATACATAGTTTCCTATTCTCCCTTAAGATAATTTTTTAAAATATGTACGAAATTCAATGTATACAATATATCAACTTATAATAAAATTCAATATTATAATTAATATGTATCATACAAATAGTTATAATCGATAAAAACTAGATAGACTAATCATGTTAAAATTTCACTGTTACCACATATGCATTGGATAATAAATTATTCAAATTTATTGTTCTTTTCATTCTTTAACCATAATTATTTAAATTTTGTTAGGTATCAGATTTTACCCAGACTCCTTACACAGTATTATCACAGTATTCTGTACAATATATTTCAAAAGTTTATTACCTAAAATTCTGATTTAGATATATTTTTAAACTTGAATTATGTATTATGTGTATTTAATAAAACAACTATATAATTGCATTGTTTTATTGTCTTTAAGCGACTTTTAACATTTGTCTTTTTATCAAAATTAGGAGTACTTTAATATTTACAAGTATTCTACTTTTTCAAATAGCTATTATTTCACTTACAAATAATGATTTCTCCTAAATTATAGGAATAAGGCAATTTTTACCCATTAAAATTGATTTAAATTATTAATCAACTATCATGAGTTGTATTACTAATTTTATGGACAAGTGCATTTTTTCTTTATTTCATCTGTCTTTTCCTCATCTGTTTTTGATTTTTGTAATGATTTCTCGTATTTGCAGATCACAGCATACATATCACCACCAAGTCTCAGTGCTAACCATCGATTTTTTACGACCGCCAATTTCAAACATTCACATTTCATTTTGGCATAAAGATTTGTATGCAAAGTTCGACCCATTCCTTCAATAACAATTAGGTCTACTTCGTATTTTATCATGGCAAGACATAAATCAAGATTCAAGCGACTATGGGAAAAGTTAAAATCTTAATTATATACTTCAGTTTCAAAAATTGAATTTTTCGATTATACATACCTTAAATCTAAACAAGGGCCAGCTTGAGCAGTTTCCATAGCCATCAAACGATCTTCTTCAATTGCTTCTCTAATAATAGAACAAATTTTTGCCACATCTCGTAATGTAACTATCAGTTCTGGGTATGTAACATCATTTAATGCTGGCATTGAATTGGCACACAGAATTACCTATATTAAATTGTTGTATATTAGTTAAATAACATTTATTGTAAATAGAAAAAATGTTGAACTCACTTTTGTTCCACGTTCTAATAAATCTCGAACAAACGGCAAAATTCCAAGAATAATGTCAACTCCACTATTATCAACAAATATTGCTGCACAGTTATGTGGTGGTCCTCTTTCTAATCTCTCAGTCCATTCATCCAAATCATCTTCTAACCATGGTCTTTCTGGGGATCGAAATACAAAATTATTTATTTAACATAAATTAATAAAAAATATTTAAAAAACCTGGTATTTTCTCTTGAGCTTCTCGAAAACCAAAATTTGTAGTTTCCATTAGTGTTGCGACATCTTTTGCTCCCCAGTCAAAAATATTACCACTTAGAACACCTGTTATCAAAGCTTTTATTTTTGTTGGACCAGTTAAATTATCTAATTCATTTATTCGACTCTTAAAATGTAGTAAAGCTTCATCGTTTTCTTTTTTCTTTTGCTATTTATAAAAAAATTTATTTCAACAATTTTTCATGAAATTATCAAATTTGATAGAAATATTGCAAAAATGATCTCTTACGTGTAAATAAGGGTCAGGAAAATCAAATTCTTTCATGCAGTGTTCAATAGTATCTAACAGTGTTCTTACTGTAAGTGTTCCATAAGCACTAAAAACAGAATTCTCGTAATTATTTTGAAATTATTTTTATACAATTGAACTCACAATGGTTGGGCATGCAAATAATGTAATCTATCAATATATTTTTTTTTCAATCTTGCTGCTCTATCTTGTGCTGTTGGACTATGAGGTTGACTGTGTATAGCCCTAATAATAAACTTATCAACTGAATCTTCAAAACACTGAAGCCAGTAGTCTCTGTGGATACAGAAAAATGTAAATCACCAAATAAAAAGAAAATAAAAAAATAATTTTGTATGGTTTACCTTGCTTCTTTGTCTTGAGCTAAATCCATTGTATCAGGGTTGTAAGTTGCTGGATCATTCAACAATGGACAAAATGATACAGTATTTTCTGATTGATCAATTTCCAATTGATCTACCTTGATTCCTAAGTTACTTGCTATTGAATCTTTAAATCCTGATGAACCAGCATAATTTTCTAACCAACTATATTTTTCTGGTTGTTCTGCACCATATAAAAATGCTCCAATTGCACCAAGATATCCTTCATGACGAAGAAAAAGTGGCTTTACTTTACCCTAAGATTAATATTATAATTATTAATATTGCAAATTGAATAGAATTGTCACAAAATTAATTAATTTTATAACAACTAACATGAGACCAATACATAATAGAGTAAGAAATTGTATGCATTGATAAAGGATGATTTCTCAAGAAATAACCACCAAAATAAACTCTATCCATTTTATGAATAGTTGCATATAAACTTGCTATTTGTCCAATGTCATTACTTATTGCAAAAAGAAGACTTCTAGCAATATCTGCGTCAGAGAAAGTTTGATTCTCTAAAATTGAATGAAAAGTATTTTAAAATGAGAAATTCATAACTGATTAGTGTGATAAAAGTAAAATTGTTTTACCATGATTATTATCGATTGTAGCAGCTTTACCGAATGAAGATGCAATGAGATCGCCAGGTAAACCTTGTAAGGAGTAATCTCCACCATAAATATCTTTTACCAGCATATCAACATTACGATGATCTCCTTGTTCTGCAAGTTGCAGAAGTTCATCAAAACCCTAATGAATTTTAATTACATAATTCATCTATCTACATATCAAATTGTGGTACTCTATAAATGACAATTATTCGTTTTGTTTGTATAATAAACAATACCTTTCTTTTTGTTAAAAGTGCTCCTAAACCCCAAAATGTGCCACCTCCTGTTGCTGTTCCTCCAACTCTTTCAAACACCTCATCTGATTCAACCTAATAATATTTCCATTGACTAATAACATATTATGAACATTTAATATTTTAATAATAAAATTTTCTCACCTTCAGAATGCTCACACCACTACCAATATTGACTAGCATATATGGAAATATATTTGGACCAGCTTTCTGAAATTTATATTCTGGATTTCCATGACGTTCGTATTCAAAGGCTTCACATGGTATATTCTTTAACAAGAAATTACATCCTCTTATTAAACATCCTATCTCATCTTCCTTGTCTACACTAAAATTAATTAAAATTAGAATTAATGTGTATAACACGATTGGTTTAAAAATTAATATATGTAATTGTGCTCACAGTAAACCCAATTTTTCCTGTAACAGCTGCGTATATTTATATGCGCCACCGCCAGTTACTTTAATACTTTTGCCTTGAAACCTCTCAATATTAACTAAATTTTCTTTAACAAAATCTAAACAATTTTCGATATGCCTGGTCTCAAATTTTATGAAGTGTAATCTGCTACCTTCAAAAGCAATATAAGCGGGTTCTTCATTGTTTTCCAATCTAGCATTTTCGTATGATGCTTTACGATAATTTACAGTTGAATAATAAGCTATTTTAGTTAAAGATAAACCTAAAATAAAGAGTCAGTAGAGTTAAATTCCATTTACTTCTGAATTAACATCAATTTGAATTTTGTCATGATAAAAATTCAAGGACACAACATTGGCTAAAACAGTTATATTATTCATGAACTATTAGTTATCCAAGATATTTTTACTGTCAATTTGGTTAACCTCAAAAGAAAAAAAGTTGATCGTAAATATTAAATTAGTAGCTTACCTATGTCTATTGCAAATCTTTTAGCATTTTTAAGATTAGCAAATACCTCCACAGTAGGAGGTAATTTTATACATTCTGGATGAGATTCATCATTATTCATTCCTGCCATTTTATCAAATATTTTTTAATTTAACCCACAGACTCACGAATACAATCATTTATAAATGGATCACTGAAATTGCACCGCTTCGATAATTGTACATCCAAAGCATTATATCACTAATCAAATACGATGCTATAAATCTGCTGGTGTGAAATAAATTTTCCTTCTTACTCTTTCTCTTTTATCAGCCAATGTGCGACTGTTTACCGCTGCCAAGTTACGACTGACAATTGGATACACGTATTTTATTTTAATTTGAAGCAAGATTGAGATAAAATGATATTGAAGATTACTCATGCGCGAACTATTTCATAAAATATTTCATCTCTGGAAAAATTCTTTTCATATAATCTTGTTATGAATGATCTTTATTTATAAAAACAACATATTTTACAATTATACTAATGCACATAATAACAATGATAAATTATGCATACATTATTAGAATTTATTTCATTTACTGTAAAAAATAAGATACTGGATAAGTTGGAATGATTACATCTATAAAATTATTTTATAGCAACTTTTCACATATAGTTGTAACATAATTATCACTATGTACATTAGAAACTACCATATATACATTTGTCATGAACATGACATCTTATCACAAGATATTTACAAAAAATAGCCATATCTTCATCTTTGCTGTAGAGGTTTGAAATATTGTTAATTTTTATTTAACAGCAGAAATGAATTACGGTGTAAAATCCAAGGAATATTTCTCAAAATATTCAATTATTGTTGATAATTAGTTCAATTATATAATATTACAATTTAACAGTAATGCAAATTGGTTTAATTTTTTATAAATTAAGAAATTCTCGATTTTTGCTTTGTCAGAGAAGGTATCTTGAATTTTGTACTTTGTAATAAGTTGTATGAACCATAAGTGCAATATTCCTCCGAGATGAATGGTATATAAAATGATCTCAGTAGAGGATGTGATCTATTGATTGGATAAATAGCATTAATAATAGTTAAATTCACAAATATTTAAAATATATACATACTTTGAAGAATCAAGAAATGAAGCAGATTTAATAATTGTGAACTGATCATAAAGTTTTGAATAATTAGGTTCCAAATTCGTTTCTGTTCCAACATCTAGATCTAGTAGAAAATGACATTTTTCAATGTTGAACTAGAAAATATAAAATATATATATATACATTTTTTTATTTTAATAATTAAGATATATTATTAAAAATATTCAATTAATTTAATAACAACAAGAAAAACAAAATTATTCTTACATATCGAGAAGGCTCTTCCTTATTCATATCATTGAAATTAGGTTGAATTATACTAGTTGCATTTTCATGATTCAGAAAGGGTTGAGGTAACTGACCTTTGAATTCAGATTGTAAATATTGTAATTTCCAACTTTAATAAAAGTATAATTAATTACAGAAATTTTATCAAATCTTCAGAAAAATATTAAATAAATTATACATACTTATTGTTTGGGAAGAAAAAACTATTTGGAAAACGATGCCACTCTTTTCCAACACAGAAATTAATATTAATATCGTTTGGTATATTAGATTCTGCAGCAAATTTATTAGTTTCAATCATCACTTCCATTGGTGCATAAAACCCTAGAATAAATAAATCTTTGTACTAATTTGAATACAAATTTTCTTACAACAATTAAAATGAAGAAATTTATGAAAACCATGAGACATTCTCTACAGATAACAAATTACCTTTATATAATGCTAAAGAACGTGATAGTCCCAGAGTACCACACATCGTTATTGCTAAAATAGTAATAAATGTTGTATATTGTAAGTAATGGCATCCAACATGAGCAGGATTAAACTGTGTACGTATAAAGAAGTATAACTTTTGTATAACATCAACTGTTATAGCTCCAGCTAAACAAATCATTGGATATACTGGGAATAAAAATCGCTCTTCCTGTGAATAGAAATGTTCAATTAGTTTAAGTTTCACCTATTTTTTAACTAACTATTTCATCCATGAAATAAAGTATGGAATTTACTTTATGCGCTTGGAAAAAGAATACCAAAATCCAAAGGTACAATGGAGCCAGAGAGTACCAATATGACAAACAAATTCTACTTCTTGGTTTTGCTGGTATCAAATACCATACTAAAGCCTATGAAATTTGACAGATGTTGACAATCAAATTTATGTTCATTTATAAAATACCAAAAATAGTAATAATTAATAATAGTACTCACTAGTCCAAATGGAGCAAATAATGCTCCAATGAAAATGAAATTAAAGTTAAGAAATCCATTGGCAATATAAAAACTGAAAGGTTCTGTGCCATATAAATTTGGTCCATGATTGGTAAATACATTATATAATATAATATTTAGTGGAGCAATTACTAGTTTCCCAAAATATAAAGAATCTATCCAAACCATTGGAATTAATATTACTGTTGCTGAAATAGCAACCCACTTTATAAATCTTCTGCAGTAATATTTTTGTATTAGCATTTCCACTGCAATCGGAAGCCTAATTTAATAAAATAAACATATCATTGAAATTCAGTTGAAAAGAAAAAATTTCAAAATGTAATATATGCACCCTAATAATGCTGCAAATGGCCATCCTAAAATAGAGGAAATAGCTGTACAAAATACGGCTAACTCATATTGTCTATCGTACCAAGCTGCTATTGCAGCTGTACTAAAGTACATTGAAAATGATGATGGTAAATAAGCTGCACTTGATATATACATTCCAGAACTGAAGATCAAAAAAGCTAACATCAGTCTAGCCACATGAATTCCAAATTCCTTGCATACATTCCTAGATGAAAAAGATCATATTTAATTATCTTCACGTCCATATTGATTATATTTTATATGTTATTATTATATAGAAAAAATTACTTATAAAAATATACTTCTGCCAGAGCGCAACCAACAGATAACAAACATCGTACAAAATAGAAGACTAATACAGGGTTAGGGTCCAATAGATAATGGTATAATTTTGCTGGTACCATATGAATCAAAAGGTATGTATATGAACGTAACGCATACTCAGGACTATATTCCCATGTTTGTTGACCGGATCCATACAACAAGTAATGACTCTAATGAAATAAAAATTATGATTGAATTTCATACAAATAATATTTTCATAAGATTGTACATACTGGCTCCCAATAATTAAATGTTTCATCACAATCAGTTATGTGACTCCATATAGCTGAACAAAACCTAGCGGATAATAGAATTTTGAAAGCTGTGTCTCCACTGGGATATACCAAACTAGTTTCAGGTGTTTCGTCCGGTCTGTAATAATATTTCAGTTATATTTTAATATATTCATGAAATTTTCACGTTTAAGTGATAATAATTTAGGTTAACCGGTGTAATGCATTTATAGATTTTATGTAAATTAAATGATTGTAGTTTAATGAACTAATACTAAATAATACAATTGAATGATTAACATACTTTGAAAATCGTTTCCCATTTATTTTTTTCAATTCTTTTTTTGAATAAAAAAGCTGACGCTGACGTTGACTAGGTGCCATGATGGCCTTAAATTCGAATTAATTTGAACCAAAAGGCTTAATAAAAGAAAGTAGATGTTGATGATCAGACAAAAATATACAGACATATATTAATATGAAATGTCAAATTATTTATTATTTTCAATTTTAAAAACCATTGTTGATTTTCTCTGAACAAAAATCAATAGTTTCTACGGAAACGACCATCAAAATTTAAACAATGATGGAGTTAGAACCAGAATTTACCTTTATTTCTCTTCAGAAAAAGAATTATTCTGGGTTTAACGATAAAACTACGCAACAATATCTCGAAAAATGGTAATGATATAGACATTTTTTTAGTATATTTTAATGTTTTCTCATTTTTTTTGCAGGGGTATAAGAAGAAACTTTATAATTCAGAATTTCTCGTTCAATGAACCTTTTCAAATATACCATAAACATCAAATCGCTGATGTAAATTTTATATTGTCTTCGTGAATTTTTTAAATATTAACTATCGCATATTATAGTAATTAAACATTATTTTAGTTGTAGATTTTAATACAATTTTATTTATAGGCATTTTTCAAAGACAAAAATGTTTCTAAAAGTTTACTAACAAAAAATGGAAAATTATGGAAAAAAGAAGGTACTATTAACTCAAGGAAAAAATAAGGATTTTTTTACACAAGAAATATGTTTGTTCTTGATTTTTAGAATTAATTGCATCTTCTGTAGAAATTAAACATGTTCCATGCACTATTTTGAACATGTCTTTTTTTGATAAATTGAAAGATCCTAACAATCAAATTATTAACATAAGTGGAACTATTTGTAAACGTTATGACATAGACATTGATGGATTTTTAGTTACTAATAATTTGCAAGGAGTGAGAATTTCGATTAATTTTTTCATTTATCTATTAATTTTTACTTATCATTAATTCTTTTTCTTTTACAGATGCTTCTAGATGAAGAATGTGCTGAGTACAAATTATATTCAGATAGAGAGCGTAAAGAATTTATTTTTCAAATTTTTCAATTGTTAGTTCTTGGTGGAAAATTATGTCAATATGAAGATGAATTAAAACCTTATTTAGATATTACTAAAAAGTTATATAAAGATTTAATAAGGTTTGTGGGTTGAAATTGAAAATGTATTATATTATATTATTATTAATTTGTAAATATTATTTTAAATTTAGAGTAGAGAAATGCGGAGATTCAGACAATATGTCAATAGCAACTATAATCATGGAAGTTGTTGCAAAAGATTCCTTAAACATGTCATACTTTCCACGTAATTATTCTCATAAACAGAATATTGGTTTTTTATTAATTGATCCCCATGATCATCAAATAACTTCTATATTACATCAGTTTAGTGAGAATTTTAAAGAGGAAAACTAAGTGACTGAAAATTACAAAATAATTTGGTAAAGGTGAACTATGAAATTTACTAAAAAACACTCTTCAATCTTTATTGTGTATATTACCTTACTAATGGTAACGCTTATATTGTAAAAAAGAATTTTACAATTTTCTTATTTCTATTTTATAGCATTGATTTGTTCTAGTTATATATACACAGATGTGAAGTATTTGTGATGTATTATGTTAATCTCCCTTTTCAAAATTTTATCTTTTGAAATCAGGGTGTGCACTAACAAAAATATATAATCGTTTGAAAATAAATCATAACTTGCTAAAAAAATTCTAGTCAACTCTGACATTTTCTAAATCCAATTGATTACATTGTTGTTGTTATATTGTTATTTTATATAAATTCATAGTTTACTAAATTTTGAATTTACTGAATACTTTAATAAAAGTATTTATAATAATTAAAAAAAAATTATTCCAAAATTTACTACTTATCTATGAACATTTTGGCACGTTTTCGTTTTATCTATTAATAATATCTGGCATAAGAGGAATCTTATAAAATAATAGGATAGAAATTTGTATAGTAATGACCATGTTACACAAGGTTTGACTCTTTTTACATAAAATAAAAAGGAATTCTTATTTGTTATACTGAGGTAATAATCATTGGTTAATCCTTGCAATAGCAATATTTTCTCAAACGGTATATAGAATTTTCTACACATCTTGCCTGTGACCCATATTTATTAATTCGACTAACATCAGAAATCTGAAATACAAACATTTATTCACAGGATAATCTCATAAGTATTGAAATATATTTTTTACGAATTTCTATGAATTGGTTTGAAAATGAAATACTCACTTTAGCATGAAAAACATTGTTCACAACATCATGTGTAATGCTGGCTTCAAACAAACTATCACCTGGTTCTAATTTTACTTTCAATTGATACATTTCTGTTGTTAATTTTGTTTTTGCACTAAAATCTCCAACAAAACCATCTTGATCTCCTGATTTGGAAAATTTCAGTAGGCCTATAGATAAAATACATTGAAATTAGGTACACAAAATTAATAAATTTTAAAGTGAAAAATTTACTCTTTGTTGGTGCTAATTTTGCTGCCCAAATTATTTCTTTTATGCGTAGAATTTCGCATATATCACGTTGTTCTTCAGTGTACGAATTAATAAAGTGTACAAAATAATTAGCTGCTGCTATGACATTTGCATCATCAATAGGAATTTCTTGCCAGTTGAGACAAGCACACCAATGTGGTTCTATAAATGCATCAGCACATGTTCTCTCTAGTGGTACCTATTGAATTTAATGTTAATCAAACTTGATTATAGGGATAATGAAGAATGAAGGAAATAATAATGATATTTCATACCTTATCAAATAAACTAATTGCTCGTTGCAGATGATCATTTTCCTTTTTAGGTTGATCCAAATGAAGAATATTCTCAAGTGTTTTATGAATATCAAAAGGTGTAGACAAACGTTGTGTATTATAGAGAAAATTTGCATATGCTTCTGGATAAATTTGCTTGAACCAAGTTGGAAATGTGAATGAGAAGAATGGCAATCTTTCTTCTTGCTTTCCTTGTAGGGTATTACGAATATCAGCAAATCTGTAAAAATATTGTGTTAATTTCTCAGCAATATGAAGTATAATATTCAATTTCACCTGTGCCCATGATCACTCATGAATATTAAAATTGTGTTATTTAAATGACCATTATGATTTAAATCTTGTAACCATGAGACTAGGTCATCATCCGCTACACCAATATCATTATATGAATCATGAGACAGTTCTCCATGAAAACCAAATAAGAACTTGGGATGATTTTTGTGAACATTAAAAATATTTTTAATATAATTCAACATCACCTAAAAGTTAAAATTCAAATAGGTATATGAAAAATAATATCTGAAAATTACACAACTAATAAAGATAACTACCATATGACGAGGAATCCCTCCCATACAAAATTTTCTGGAATATCTGAAGTAAGGTGATGCTGCTAAGTACCATGTCCTCATGTAATGGTCAGTTGGTTGTTGTCTAAAACCTTTTAGACGATATGTAAATGTTCCTATGTGATGAACATCTTCCATGAATCCTGTTATATATCCAGCCTGCTTATACTGCTTCCATATCAATGGATAAACATCAACAAAATCAGCTTGATTCATTCGTTTCCTAGTTTCTGGAAGTTCTAATTCTATTTTTCCAGTAAGAATAGGTATTAAAGCTTGTGGTGTACCATCGCCAACTATATTATAACTTTCTAATACTAATGTATTTAATTTTTGTTTCATGTATGCATACGTCTTTGGTAATTTTCTTACAACTGTATTTCGTGACAATGAATCAAATCCAAACATTAATACATTGAGTTTAGGCAAGTTCTGAGAAGTATTTATATCATTACTTTCTTTTACTAAAGCAGGTTCATATTTCACACCAGCTAATATGCCCTCCCACCTGAATAATCATAATTAATCAAATTAAACTCCAAAAACAAAAATAAAAATAAGATGAATACGAATTAATAAAAAAACTTACTTGGACCTATCTTCTGATTTACATTTGACATCAGCAAAATCGCTATTTTTCAAAATGTGAAAATCATCCGACTCTACAGGATCCATTAATCTAATATTATAATCATCCACTCTTTCTATTTCTAAAAAATACAAATTTAGAACAAAATAAAGTAATAAAATACTATGAACTAAGTGATATATGCAAAGAAATACTAAAAATTACATACCACTGAAGACACATGTTATTGGTCCATATTTGTTTTTTGCTTTATTTGTTATTACAAGCTTTGATCCATCAGAAATTACCCAATCTTCGGGATTACACGACAATGGTGGAACGTCGTGTAGAAATTTCATAATATCAGGATTAGTTATATCCAATTCTGGCATTTTACATGCTGGTATTCCATTTCTATACATGAAACTTGATATTAATAACGTATATTATAGGTATAAATGTAATAAAAAATCAAAATGAATGTTTACTCTGCATAAAATTGCTGTTTAGATTCCTTGATCGCTTGAGACATACGTATACTAAAAATCAAAGACATCATTATATTATATACAATTAATAATCTATATTAGTTTACTTACAGTTTATCCAAATTGGACAGATCGTCATTGTACAGTAGTTCAAGTCTTAGTACTTGTACAACACAGAAGAACAAGGCAAAGATTAGTGTTATCTTTATTAGGCATCGATAGTTGCATGATATGACTTTCATTTTAAATTATGTAATTTTACCTAAATGCAAGAAAACAAATTAGATATATTAAGAAAACACATACATTTACTAACGAAAATCGACTCAGCGAATACTTTAAATGAAAGAACCGGTGTAGTAACGGGATTATCGTTTCGACGAAAAAAATATTTTACGTTTATCACTTTAAATACAGATTAATTGAACTACATGATTTTGGGTTATTTTATCGAACCGAGCATTTTAAAGTATATGACAGAGACGGAATTGGCGCGCAACAAAGTCAGCATATACTTTCGACCTGCACGATGCAAAATTTCCTACCATCGTGCTGCCTCTGCACTGATAGTTTCAAAAGTCGACGATATTACGCGCGGGATCATTCGAGATATCACCTTTGATAACGACTAACTTTTATCATTTACTAAATAAAACACCGATTGAGACTCGTTCTCAACATCTTACCGTTATAATCATATGTTGTTTACGAAAGAAAAAGGCAGTGCAGTTCGTATCGGGAGAACTATTTACGCAATATGACTATTTTATTAAATCGCACACGCGGACTTTTTACGAGTTTTTTTTTCAGTTTACAATCTCACGTTTGCGCCGTCTCGATAATTTCCTGAATGAAGCACTATTGTATGATATACGGCTATTGTGTGTGTACTCTGTTCGACATTTCTGCGCGAGCCGCCGACGAGCCGATCAGCAGCTGCTGTCAGGAATACCGTAGATGAAAACCAGAAATATACGCCTTTTCGATATATAGTGTGTTAGTACCGATCCACACGGAAATATCAATAAAATACTAAGATTAGAACAAATTTTCCGAATAACATTTACGTTTTTGTGAAAATTCATCAATTGTAATGTAAATTTCGTGTAACAATATTAGTCGATACGTAATCTCGAGAAAAAAAGTAATCGATTAAATGTTTGAATGAGACCTCAATTCGCATAAAATAGACTACTACGAATATAAAAAATGATGAGATATTTACAAGAATATCTATGTACTCACACCTAACATAATAGTAATATATATAATTATATACTCATATGGATGTGTAAGTACCGAATAATACGCTATACACAGCGTAAGCGGTGCGATCGATAGAGAAACATTAAAGTGTTCTATCACAGTAATGGTAGCGGAGATTTTTCTAATGATTTCTTTTATCCTTCGTCCGATCGAAGTAAATTAATCTTATTTACGCTTCATATAAATTACAGTTTTTTCTTGTAAAATTATACAAAAAAATTGATATTTACGTACACGACAAGCGTGGAGCTATTCAGTCAAAACGTTACTCGCCTGTAAATCATCTAATCAGTCTTGTATAAAGAGAAACTGCCCCTCCATGGAACGAAACTGGCAGTTCGGGTTGTCTGTTAAACAAATTGTTATTTAATTTATAGGTAACTCGTAATATATGAGTTTCGAACAAAAAGGATTACCTGGGGCAGTGACGACGCGCTGTTTGCGTTCACGTCGAAATCGCAACTGTTCGAGTCTATACCTGGCCTTTCCTCATTTTTTCTGAGTATTCGTAAAGGTCTATAGCAATTGTGAATAGCGATCATGAATTCAGGAATTAGGCAAGTAACCGTGACAACAGCTGTCAGCACCCAAAAAGTGGGCGATAATAATAATTTCGGAAAAACCCATAACATGTCTCCGTCGTATTGCCTGAAGAGTAAAAGTATATAATGTGACATATATTCATAATACATTTTGAAAAATATACTTACGTGTCGAGAATCGAATATACGAAGGCGAATGAAAAGAAAATCACTTCTGACAGTATAACACTACCTACAAATGGCAATGTCCAGTACGAGCTATGCACCAATATCTGAAATAAAAAATTAGGAATCGTCCGATCACGACCAATTTTTAGTGAATATATTAATTTTATTATTCCTTACCTGAAGATTAGTTACAATAGTGACTAGATGAAAGATCGTAGTACTGTACGACCAATGATCCAACGGCGTATTATCATATAACATAGAAGGGTTCATATTTACAAAAAAATATGTCATAAAATAAATTACGCAAGTTTGATAGATACCTACGAAAATTCAATAGATAACATAATTTCGAAAAGATAAAAATTTCGAGAAGAATATAATTGCTTACCAACAGCGGTCCATCTTATAAATTGACTAGTAGATAACAAATAATTCTTTTTACAAAGTTTGTACAAATGCGGACGGCAGAGAAGCTTCGAAGCAGTATGATCTTGCTCAAATAGTCCGAACATCATAATAGGTAATGAGGTAAAAAAAACGTTAAAACACATAAGGAACATTCCATCGTAGAGTTGCTGTAATAATAATAAATTAATGTTAAAGTAGAACATTCCAATTCGGTACCGATTCCGATGAATTTATAGAAAATATACCTGCGTGGAAAAACCACTATGTATACCAAACAACACCTGAGGAGTGATGAACACGAGATTCTTATAGAAAAAGTACTGAGTCAGAATGCTGATTCTGACATAATACCAGTGACCGTGAACGAGTAAAGCGCGCTTGAGGTGCTTGAACTTGGCGATAGCAAAATCTGCGCTCATAGTAGCCTGGCGTCCCTCTTTACCCATTACGCCTATACCCACGTGAGCTTCTTGTATCATCGATACGTCATTACCACCGTCACCGATCGCTGCCGTAGTTGGTCTGCTCCGTGCACTTTTTATTAAGCTCACGATCTTACGATGAACATGAAGAGACGGATAACTTACACGATACGAATCGTGTGTATGATATTAATAGACGATCGGAATTATGCATCTTACCTCGCTCTTTTGCAATGGTGTTAGCCTGCAACAAACCACCGATTCGCACGACATTCCTACGGCCTTGAGCAATTCCGGACAAGTTTTCAACGACGTAGCTACACTTGTTCCGTCGATTATGAAACCGTACTGTTTATATGGTTCGAGTTTGATCTTCCTTCTGTGTGATTTAAGTTTTTACGTTAATTCGGATTTCAATATTATTATTGCATCCATATAAATTTTTAATTTTAAATTTATTAAGAAGATAAATAGCTTACTCGAAACCAGTGAGCGTAAGAAAACACGGTTGAGGAATGTTCTGATCCATCAGTCTTAATACCTCTGTACCGGATTTAAAATGACCACACAGCAATGCTATATTTTCGGCGGTTTCTGCTTTGTCCCCGGTCAACACCCATACCTACAGAAAGCAGTCGAGATATATTTCAGTAAATTGATATACATTTTACACGAGCACCACTACTTTTGAAAAAATTTATAATGGGAAACTCACTTTGACTCCGGCTACACGCAGAGATTCCAGTGTTTCTTGCACCTCTTCTTGCAGCCGATCCTCGACTGCTGTCACGCCGAGTAATGTGAGACCGCTTTCCATTCGATCGTAAGCTCGTTTCAGATGGATCGCGCGATCCGCACCAATAATCTGCCGAGCGTGCTCGACTCCCTCCATCAATGACTCATACTCGGAGTAAGTAATTTTTTTGTAACCCACCACTAATGTTCTTAGACCACGCTGAATCGTGCAACAGGAAATGTCAGTTTCTATTTCATTTCTTCAAAATGAATTGAAAAGAGACCTACCTTCGAAAAATCTTCGACGTGCGTTATGGCGTCTTCAATTTTCCCTTCCTCGATTAATGGAATGATTGCCGAATCGGCACCTTTGCAGTAGAGCCAGATCTCCCCAGCTGCGTCTTGAACGACCACCGACATTCTCTTCCGGTCTAAAAATGAAAATAAATTCGTTAGTTACCAGTGACAAGAAAGACACTCTTCGATACCGACCAGAGTTGAACTCCAGTACGTCTAGCTTGGTAAAACTCAACACTTTATCTTTAATTTTAATTTCAATGACATCACTCGTGCCACGGTGAAACACAACTCCGCACCTCGCGCTCGCTTCAACCAAGGCCTTCTCGTCCGCCGACGCTGCCTGTGCAACAAATACGACTGAATGAGCGGATTGTGTTTATTTACAAAAAACAACAACGGGGTAAAGTCACCGAAAAATGAGCATTCTTAAAACTTTTGTCTACAGAAAAATCAATATCTACAATAGTGTTTCGTTTAAATTAATCTTCGTATGACAATATAATATTAAATATAAATATTCGATAACGGTAACAGAAAATACGACAAAAACCGTTAAATTTTAAAATTGCCATGTGAGCATTATAGGGTGTTGCGTACCACAGAGCATGCATTTAAATCTTCGGGGAAACTAAGAATGTGTAAGAAATTAACAGACTTGGCATATATATTACAAATAAAGGCGTTGAATCCGACGTAGTTTATGTACTTATTATGCCACTAGAATCCACGCCTATTGCATTAGGTCAAATTTTCTTGAGGTGGTTCAATGTAAGTTTCAAGGTAAAGGCGGCTACCAATTTATTTTTTAACCTATACTTATGTACAATTATAAACTTTTTGTACGATTTATATTGCAAATAGGTTATATAGTGCTACCAATACGAGCGGAGTTGAAAGAGTAAGAATTACTGCATATTTTTTGGTGGCTTTACCTTACCGTTAAAATACTTCGGAATAATTTTTTAGCAGTACCTGATATTCAGGGAGGTCGGGGTGCATCAGAAGAGAACTATCTACTTTTGTGATTTTTCGCATGCGAAAGCTTTTTCGGTATTCCGATCTCCTCGCCATGATACTCTCACGCTGACTCGGCGGGGCTATTTGGACGGAGTGACACAACGTAATGCTTATCATGAAGTGCCAAATTTCCGACTGCAATTTGAGTAAGTAAACATAAATTTGAAGTATAATTTTATTCGGGAAATAAATATTTGTATTTCTTATTTGTCCGACCTGCCATGTAGCGAGTTTCACAGCGAGAGACTCGTCGCCACTTGCCGGTAGCAAGTGAAGATTGCCATCGCAATCTCTCTCCATATAGATGTGTCCATTGACGGAACAACGTCTGAACACCATCGAATTCTCAGTGAGTGTACCTGTCTTATCAGTGAGCAAATAATCAACCTGCCCAAGTTCCTCGTTCAGATCGGACGTATTAGTCACGGCTGTTTGATCAGTCGCTTTATCGTACATGTTTACATCCCAGACAAAGAAGAACGATCCCAGAAATTTTTGTAATTCTGTATAATTTTTTTCAGAGAAAAATGTTACATCACAATCGCATAATTCAATCGATTATTTTCGTACGTTACCTACGGACACGTAGAGAGAAATTGGTACTATGTAATTGTAAAGAATCGTGAAGCTCAATATATCAACGAGGAGGCTCGGAGCGTCCGAATCGTCAATTCCTATGTAAACTCCCCACGTTTGTTTTGCTTCGATCATGATTTTCATCATTGTCGACATGAAAATCTCCAAGATTAAAATTATTATATAAACTATAAGGTACTTGTTGATAGATCTGAAATACAATTAATGTTTTATTTTTTTTTTTTTTTTATTAATTATCTATCAAAATTCATATCGGACTAACTTTTCGGCAGTGGAAAATTTGTTGCAGGTGATTTTTGAGTTCAGCGAGAGCTTCGTGTCTTGTCCAGTGTAAATAGCACACCCGATAACATGATCGGTATCCTTCAATCTTGCACCACGAAGCAAGAGATTGTCCGTGCAGAGGTATCCACTCGCGATATCTGTTTCGGTTTCTACTTCCAATTTTCCGTGAAATGTATATAAATCAGCCAACGGATTTTGACAAGTGATCGTGGCTTCTATGGATACTAATTCGGCTACCGTCATCGATGACACGACTTTCGGTACATGCAACGTCTAAATTTATTTGAAAAATTATAGTTCTATGTCTAAAGTATTCTAATTAAAAAAAAATTTAATCACCTTTAGATTGGTCTCGCCATCGAGATTAGATGTCGTGACATAGCAACAGCCAGACTCTTCTTCGCTATGAAGCAAAATCAAATCGCAGGGGACGTCTTCGTCTCGTGAAATTTTCACCAAATCGCCTACTACTATTTCTTCGCAATGAATATCCTGGAAGTACAGAAATTTTAGAACCTCGAGTTCTTCTATATCATCGACATCGATTCAATTTAATTTACTTGGAGACATTTATTTCTGATAACGGTGATTAGTCTCTTGTTCACTTGACGATCGACCCGATGGCGTAAATAATCCTCGTAGCCCTGCTTACAAGCGGTCACCAAGATAACGAAAAGTAGTGGTAACAAACTTGTCAACGGCGATATGGGTGACTCAATCGACATTGCTATCACCGCGGTGAGTAAGAAATAGAAATTCGCGATACGCCGAAATTGTTCGAATAAATTTTTCGGCACAAAACTCCATATTGTATACTGAAATTCAAAGAGATACGATTACATTTTAGATTAACGAATCGAGTAATAGGACGCACCTTGCTCGATTTTATGCGGTTTGTAGGAAAACATGATTTTTCTGGATCATTTTTAGGGCTGATCGTGATCACCCTCTGCTCGGTAAATACTGACGTTGAACTACCCTGAAAATTTAGAACAAAAAATTGATTACTTTTACAGATTCGCTACAGTAAAAGAATGAGTTATGCGACGTCATTTGTTTGAAAGCATAATCGATAACCTTGCTCAGCTCCACACGTTCTTTGTGACCATTTGACGTAAAAAAGATATTTCAAAATATGTAGAAGGATAAATTTATAATGAATTATCAATTTTTTAAATATACGAAAATTTATAACGAATTTGAGAGGATTGCGTGAAAAGTAATATAGAAATATTTCTCGAACGAGTTGAGAAAGGTTAAAAAAAAATGTTAAACGCTTTGAGGAGAATTGCGTGGAGTGCTCGTGGTGTACGATTGAAGCACGACGATGGGAAAGGCGAATACACATTGCGTGGAAACAACAGCGCGTATTTGGAGTACCTATACAGATCGTGGCAAAGCGATCCAAGTTCGGTGGATCCGTCGTGGGCAACATATTTCGAATCGATACGCGATCCTCCGACATTTTCGTCGCCGATATCGAGCGATAAGAAAATGGGATCGTCGTTACGTGTGACGTCATCAGTCCCAATAATACCCACTAAACTATCCACTCCTGACCTTCAGGGTAAGATATATGAGATTTTATAATAATATTGAAACAAAGGTTCACTATGTTTCAATTGACTTTTCGAAGATAGTATTTATTTATTTTTCCTCTGTTGATAACAATACACTGTTCTTTTTTCGTAACACCATGTGTCTCTAGAAATAATATTTGATCACGTGTGATTGCTTTAAGGCGACAATTAGCTCTGTAATCATGCAATTACTCGTTGCGTTAACGATCAAGCTTCGGATAAACGCGTTATCGATAATTGTTTAACCTGTTTGACGATCGATCGGGCAAAATAAAATATTTTCTCAATTTTTTTCTCTGTCAAAAAACGACACCGATCTCCGATAACGATATGTTTTTTCAACAGATCCTTTTCACGGCAAGGAGAGGGTGAGAAAAATGTCAATGAGCGAACCCCGAGCCGATCGATTTATCACGGGTACCCTAGACCTCAGCTCTACGATCCGCGCTTATCAGGTGAGTAATCAGTTCGGATGAGATTGGATTGGCACTTTACTTTCGATTGCGCGTCGTTACGTCGGGTTGACCTTACATTGTTTTATTGTTCACGTTTTAGTCACGTGGTCATCTGATAGCCGACATCGATCCGCTCGGCATCCAAAACTCGGAATCCGCCAAATTGCAGGGTACAGATAATCTACCGCCCGCTATTGTCGTCAGGAGCCACTTGAAGGGTATTTATAGAAGAGAAATTCAAATTTCTTTAAAAGTCTCATTAACGATAATTTCAGCTATCACGGATGCCGATATGAACAGAGAATTTCCGCTAGCGCGACATCAAACGAGAATCGCTGGCGACAAAAATTCATTGACTCTGAGGGAAATAATCACGAGGATGAATAAGATTTACTGCGGTCATCTCGGCCTTGAGTACACTTATATCCACGATACAAATATGGTTTGATATGAAAAAAAGTTATTAATCGCTAAACTCTAACATAGTTATTTTTGAAAACAGCTGGATTGGCTAAGAGAGAAGTTCGAAGTGCCTGGAGCTTGGAACTTGAGCGAAGAGCATCGAAAGTGGATTTGGATCGATATAATGAGAGCTGTGACGTTTGAAGCTTTTTTGGCGAGAAAATACGGATCGGAAAAAAGGTTTGGATTGGAAGGCTGCGAAGCCTTCATACCTTCCATGGTGCAGTGCCTTGAAACTTCGGCCGAGAAAGGTTACCAAAATGAGTTTAAATGAAATAAATGAGCAAATGAGTAAAGTAAATGAGTTTACAGGTGTCGAGAGTGTCGTGATCGGTATGGCCCACAGAGGTCGACTCAGCACTCTAGTGAATGTTCTGTCGAGACCGATGCACATGCTATTCGTTCATTTCAATCCCCTATTACCCCTCGAGGGATTTGGATCGGGCGACGTAAAATATCACCTCGGTTTAAACACTCAAAAGGTCTTAGAGAGGTAAGCGAAATCGATTCTCTCTTATTATCGTTAATTATGTGTTTATCCTCGTAGGTGCAAAAAAACGATAACTCTGGCCTTACTGGCTAATTCGTCGCATCTGGAGGCAGTAAATCCAATGGTAATTGGTCGTGTACGAGCCGAGCAAGTGGCCAAAGGAGATAACAAGCGTACGCGTTATATCGATTCTCGCTCTACGTTCTTTGTTTGAAATCTCGTTGTTGAACGTGATACGGATTCCGTTATCGACGTTTACGTCTATTGTTACAGATGGTACGAAATCACTACCGATACTCGTACACGGTGACGCCTCCTTCGCCGGCCAAGGTATCGTTTACGAAACCATGACCCTTACGAATTTACCGGAATACACCACGGGCGGTGTCATACACCTCGTCATTAACAATCAGGCTTGTACAATATCTAATCTCGCCCTTTTCGGCGAGAGAACGAGAAAGATAATATTTCTAGACGATTTTTTATAGATCGGATTCACGACAGATCCGAGGTATTCAAGGTCGAGCGCTCATTGTACCGACGTAGCTCGTGTCGTGAACGCCCCAATTTTTCACGTACACGGAGACGATCCCGATCTAGTCGCCTACTGCAGCAAGGTCGCGAGCGAATACAGGTATTACTTCTGACAATGCCGAGAGAAAAATTTCGTTGAACATCAGTTGTAGAGCATTGTAGAGTTGACAAAATTTTTTTCTCGGCTAAATAAATAGAAATAAAGTGAAAAGGAGGAATATTAAGCAATTTATTTATTACAGAGCCGAATTTCATAACGACGTAGTGGTAGACATTGTCGGTTATCGCAGAAATGGTCATAACGAAATGGACGAGCCGATGCTCACGCAACCGTTCATGTATAAACGAATAAAGAGTCATCCAAATGTATTGAAGGTCTATACCGACAAATTACTCAAGGATGGTGTAATCAACGAGTCTTTTATCAAAGAAGTATGGTATAGAAAAAGAAACTGAAAACGATAGAAGAGAAATAATGGTAAAATGTCCGAAAATGTGTCAGGAAACGGACAAGTATCTGAATTACTGCGAAACGGAGTTCGCGAAAGCTCAAACTGTGAGTTCGATGCAAGTTAGCGATTGGTACGACGTTCCCTGGAACGATTTCTTCGCGAAACAGAGCCCGGACAATCCTATACCGTCTACTGGAATCGAGACGTCCGATGTTAAGGATATGTGTGAAAAGATCTCGCGAATGCCCGAAGGAATTGATGCGCATGGTCAGGTGAGATTACATAAAGCGATTAGTATAGTTATGAAATGCACGCTCTAAACTTCTCACACGGGCATTTAAAGATGTGTAGGAGTTCGATCGATAGTACGAGAGGTCGATAGAGCTGTGTGAAATATTAAGATGAACACTTAAATATACACTTAAATATACGATAGATATTGAGAATGAACACAAAGAGAGCTGGATTATTGAAAGATTCTTCCATCGACTGGGGAATGAGCGAGTCGATAGCGTATTTGAGTTTGTTGAAAGACGGTCATCATGTCCGATTATCAGGCGAGGACGTTGAGCGCGGTACATTCTCTCACCGCATGCACATTATTCACGATCAGAATCGAGACCTCACGTGGAAGAATATTCTCAACGACGTCTATCCGAATCAAGGCCTCTACACGGTTTCGAATTCGTCATTATCGGAGTATGGAGTTTGCGGTAATTTTAGGATAAAAAATAGAAGTATACTTTTTTAAAATCAGATAACTCATTTTAGGCTTTGAGTTGGGGTACGCGACGTACGATCACAACACACTGACTTTATGGGAGGCTCAATTCGGCGACTTCGTTAATAACGCCCAGGTGAATATTTTTTTAACTACGTTTAATTCAGTTAGATGAATGAAATTTTATAGACAATTTTAGACACGATGATGAGCGCGGGTGAAGTCAAATGGGGCAGACAAGTCGGTCTGGTGCTTTTATTACCGCACGGTATGGAAGGTCAGGGACCGGAGCACTCTTCCGCGCGACTAGAGAGATTTCTGCAACTTTGCGATGACGACCCAACTCACCTGCCTGGATCGGCTAGCGCCTCCAGTGATGTCGAAAAAATCATGACTCGACAGCTTTTCAACATAAACTGGATCGTTTGTAACGTCACCACACCTGCCAACCTCTTTCATGTCATACGACGCCAGATTTTGATGCCGTTTAGAAAACCGTTGGTTAGTCGTTCGAAATTTCTTATACAGCGTCGTTATAGTCGGTATGGAAATTCTCGACTGTTGTTTCACTTGTCGACCTTCCGAAAGTATTGTTTTAATGAAGTTTTTGTAATTTAGATTCGAACCAAATATTCTTTTGAATTTCATTCTCTTTACTAGCCATTGGAAAGATCGAAAAATTTTGCGGTCAATCCAAGAAGCAATTTTTTCGGCGCCAGATTTTTTTTGTGAAGTAAAAATTTACGATATTAACAAAAATGTGAGCGTTTTAAAAATGTTTCACTCGCAGAAGTAGTTTATTCACAACTGCCGTCCTGGACGAGTTTCTACTATACTTATGTTATTATGTGTGGTATAAAATGTCATGTGATAAAGAAAATAAGGCAATTATATAAAATGACTGTTTGAAAAAAGTCCAAAACATGTTACGAAAATCGAAGTATCTGACAGGCATAAAAATATATTTTTTTGAGAAAATTTCTTTCCGGGTTCATAAGATTTTCTTATGCAGGTGATGATGACTCCCAAATCTCTACTCCGCCATCCTATGGTGATATCAAAATTTGATGAATTTGGACCGAACACGAGCTTCAAACCGCTATTACCCGATCCAACTGCCGAAGCCGAATCGGTGAAAAGAGTACTAATCTGCAGTGGTAAAGTGTATTACGAATTGCTGATAGAACGAAACGAGAAAAATCTGAAAAATGATATTGCGATTATACGAATCGAACAGATATGTCCCTTTCCATATAATTCGCTCGCTCGTGAGATAGCCAATTATAAACATCCAGAGGTTGGTAATTTTTATTTCACGATCTGCGTATGTCTAATAATAATTTATTTACACAGATTGTGTGGACGCAGGAAGAACATAGAAACCAGGGTGCGTTCTCGTACGTTCGCGAGAGGATCGCATTGGCGTTGAACAAACCGTTACAAGAAGTGAAGTACGTCGGTAGGCCACCTTCTGCCTCGACTGCTACCGGGAGTAAAATAATTTATAAAAACGAGCATTCCGAGTTCATGAAGAACGCCATGACTTTGAACAAATAGCCGTAAATTGTTTCGTTCCTAAAATATCATTCTCGATGCGACAAATGAAGATTATTTTAGCGGCATATATTTAGTGCTGACTTACTAATAGATTGAAATATTCCGCGTATACTCCGCGCCAGACGAGACACGAACAAGAGCACATATTGGATAGCGAATCGAGATGCGTTCGATCCTCACGGGCTCTTAGTTATTACTAGACGATAGAGCTTGCGGAAGCGGACAAGAGCGTTCGGAAGGTGCTAACCACTGATCTCGTTTAATAGTCTCGTAAGAAAAATGTATAAAGCGTTTGTCAGAGGACGCACGTCGATGTAACTCGGTGCTTAATTTCTGTGTTATCGAATTCCATTGCAATTTCTTATTCAACGTTCCTACGCGATTTTATTTTCTCGTACAACAAAAAAATATTACGTAATATTGCGAAAATTGTTAATCCTGTCTCGCAGAACTTCAACTCCAAGATTCGAGCGATGACGATAAGTAACTTGTGATAAATTGGCTCGAATGTTCACAAAGAGGGCATACGAAATTTGTGTTTTCGATCACTCACTTGAATAAACAATTAGCGGATATGACGATGTCGGCAAGTTAAAGAGACCGATAAACAAGGTGAAAACACAGGGATGTAAATGACATTACGAGAGCCGTTTGAT
This sequence comes from Goniozus legneri, assembly GCA_003055095.1. Lineage (NCBI taxonomy): Eukaryota > Metazoa > Arthropoda > Insecta > Hymenoptera > Bethylidae > Goniozus > Goniozus legneri. The sequence goes on along the minus strand of NCVS01001668.1, from coordinate 96,916 downwards.
GATTTCCGCGATGTGGTCTATATTTTTGGCTGATCCACGACTGATACGTGTGAATCCGAAGAAAGGTTGTTGTCTGATTATCTTGTGAGAAAAAACTTACCATTTTATATTTGCTGTATGTAAGATTTACAGAGATATTTTTGTTTATTCGACTTCTCCTTCTCTCTCAAATTTCTGAGAGATCGTTAACGTCGAGCACCAAGGGTCTGTTTCAAAAATAATCACACGCGAGTAATTTAATACTGTAAATCTTTTTCTTCATTTTCAGTCCTTTTCGACGTTTCTGAAATTCCCATAAATAAGAGCGTTGCCTTTTTATCGGAAAACTTTTCACTCGATGTGCACCGTCTCTCGACTGCTCCGCGGCTCGCACGCGTTTGTAACGCCGAACCGGATCGAAATCGATCGTTTTACCGATAAGGTTTTTTTTCCGGAAATGTTATCTTTTTTGTCTCCTTTTTTGTCGTTAAATGAAATTCAAGAAGAATGAACTTTGTTCTAGAGCGATAATTCTTTATTATCAAACGTCGTTCCAATTATGCAATTTATGACTCCACCTGTGTCGAGATTTGATGAAATTGTGCGGATCCGCGGAACGTGCACCACTTTTGCGGGAATTCCACTCGACGTGTCATTCGCACTTGAATTTTCCCATACGTGGAATCTTTATACGCGTACTTGTCTCGTCGGCTGAAAACAACGCGTGTATTTCTGACGGATGATATCGCGATACTGATATGTTTCGATGAGAACGATACAAGCACCTCGCCGATTCGACGGGCAACGAAATATCGTGCGATCGCTATCGCACCATCTGCACCGTCTTTCTTACACCCATTTTTAATGGAATCATTGTAGAGCGAGTTCGATTCGAAATAAGCTGTGTAACAGGTTTTCTCGATGTTTCGTATCATTGTGGGAATAAATTTCAATCTTATTACGCGATCGATGTCGATAATAAAATATGGTGTAACGAAATAGAGCGGTATTATATAATTACAGCGTGAGTCACGCACTTCCATGTGTCGGCGAGTTCGTAAGTACCCGCGTGAACTTTTCAGTATATCTATATTATCAATAGGACGCACCTACGCGTGTAACCTTCGATTGCGATTGCTCTTGTATCGATAACTCTTATCGTACGATCTCTAATTACTTACTAATTTTTTCGTGTTCCACCCTATCCAGATATTTCTAGATATTCGAGAATTTTATTTCGATAATATTTTCCGATAAAGTCGAATTTTATAGTTTGAATTTTGCGCCCGGTTTTCACGCGGTAGGTAATAGTAGATATAGTCGTTACCGACCGAGTGTGCGTATGCGCGCGCACATCAGCGCGATGGCGGCGCTTGCAGCGGCGCGCGCATGTTGCAGATTCCGGCTCTAAATGGCAGTGGTCAGTGACCGTAGCTGAGTATGGCGGCGATCAGCGTGCGCAGCTTATTGTTGAGTTGCATAATTCTGTGAGTGGTGATTCAAGGCTCGGAGGGAAGTGAAAAGATATAGGAGAACGACGAGACAACGGAGATCTCGCGGGAATCTCGGAAGGAAGGGAAATCGATATTATCGGTGTTGGAATTAGCGAGCACGGTGTCTGTTATCGATCAAGGGATATGCAGAATAGTGGAAGAATCGATAGGTGGTAGTATCGATAGCTCAGGAAGCAGGTATGCGAGCGTTGACAATCGGCTGGATCGCACGGTGACAAACGAGGATTATCACGCGGGACAGGGCGAAGTCAGTAAAAACGAAAACATGACGACGATTAAGAATAGCACGACACCGGCTACGACGGTGCGTATAACACCGCCGGTGTTGAGCCATTTTCGGTACGAGCACTTGGTTGCTGGCATCTCGGGTGGCGTTGTATCGACCCTCTTGTTACATCCACTGGACCTCATCAAATTGCGTTTTGCAGGTAAGAACGCGAGCTCTTTTGTCTAACGATTCCCTTCCCGTAATTTCTTCATTCTTATCGATCGAATTCTCCAATTTTTGGGTAACTCGAACGCTCGATAGGTTAGAAAATTCGCGAACATTTTTTCCCAAGTCAGTGAGATTTAGGCTCTCACCTAGAGGCACGTGGGCGATTTGGCGGCAAATTAAAATCTAGTTGACAGTTCCGTATTTTGCGACGAAATATTATATTTAGTATCGGTTAATGAAATTGGTGATGAATAACAGTGAATTTTTAGTTCTCATTACGAATAATTCGTGAATTCGATTTGAATGTTTTTATTTTCTCCTATTGTCAATACAAAATTCGAACAACTAGTATTCAAATGTTTTTGTTATTAGAATTAATTCTTATACTGAATAATTATTACAAAGGTATACGCGCGAACAATTATTTACTTCGTAGATCGCGAAATTTTTCCTCGCTAACCTTTCCTGCACACGTGGAGCTAACAATAGGTTTGCACGTTTGTGCGTCCGCGAATTATTTTGGGAAGTCACGCGGTAACAAAGTCGATTCTGACTGTCATTGACCGCTCTTAGCTTATTACGTACACGATATTGTAGGTAAAATATCACATTCTATTATGTAGAGTCGAACTATAATTCGAAAAATCAAGTATAAAAGTTAAATACGTAAATCATGGCCCGGAAAATTACGAATAGTGCAATCTCTGAAAAATTGCATCATCACGTGTAATTATCTTAACGACTTCTAGCATTACTTACGTAAATGTTTCGTCTCCGTTGAGGAAAATGAAGCACGTTTTTTCACTCATCATTGCCGCATAACTATATTTTTCTTAAAATTTATGAAATTCGTTCTGATCGGGGTACTACAGAACTTTTCACAGCCCTGGGTTGCTTATCGTTCGAGGCAGTTACTTGAGTGAGGTTATCGTACGCGTTTATCGGTATTACTCACAAGTTAATAAATACGTCTATACATTGGAAGAGCCATATGTGTGCTCTTTCATTCTAATTAGAACAACTCAGCAATTAAACATAATGATATTTTTTTATTTCGTTGTGATCTAATAAAAACCATGGAAATTTTATATCATTTTTTAATATTTTTTCCTCTAAATGGAGAATCAAATATTTACAAGTTTATCGTAAAAGTCTTTTAAAACAATTCGTACGTTGTAAACAACGTACATATAAATATGAACAGCAAATGTCAAATTGGAAAATACACTGTAAATCTGTCATTGAACATGAAAAATTTGTACACGGTCAACTACAATTTTATAGTTATCGAATTCGAGATAGAAATGTAGATAATCGATTAAATTAAAAGAATTATGTTTTAGTATTTAATTGATATTTTTCGACCTTATTTTCTTCTTTTTTAAATATACATTTCTTATCGAAATACGGAAGTGTATTTTTTTACAAGCTAGAGGTTTTCAACTTAACTGGAAAAATGTTCAGGTATCAAAAGAAAACAATAGTTGCTTTCCTAAGAGGTGTAAAGGGATTCAGAAATTCAAAGCCATCTTTTGTTTCGAAAAGGAAAATTGCCGTTTTGCTTTCGATATTCACCAAAACGAATGGAAGTTGTTCTTTGATTTTAAGGGTTTGAAAAGGAGCCAATATTTACGACTGTAGGAAGTAAATGAGATATTTTAGGCGTCGAAAATGGACTTACGCAGTGTTTTGATATTTTTTGACCTGGCTGTACCTTTTAGCCAAAGCAAATTTCGTGAAATTACGTCAATAACACGTGAACGGTCAGGTCTTGGGATAGTGAGAGAGAGCGCCTAATTCGCGTGAAAGCGAAAGTAGAATAACGCTTCTTTCAGGGCCGTAGTTTCACTACGAGAAACTTGAGCTTTTTTTTACACTTTTTCTACTATTTTTACTATACACGGAGTATTCTTGTGCTTTATTATCTCGAACAAACAACTGCCGAGGGTCCGTGTTGATCTCAATATAATACGCTTCTTATCGGCAAAATAACGCGGATGCGTCAACAAGAAGTGTGAATTGTTTTCTGAAGAACCGTGCAAACAAACTTTCGCAAGATATTTTTGTTATTGACAAATAAAGATCTATTTCTAATTTTTACCTTTTTTTTAGTAAACGACGGACATACAAAATCGATCCCAAAATATGACGGATTCAAGAGTGCAATCAAGGAGATTGTGAGGTCGGAAGGCTTTAGAGGGCTTTATAGAGGTGTTACACCAAACGTACTTGGTTCGGGTAGTTCGTGGGGCCTATATTTTCTGTTGTAAGTATTCTACTTTGTTGAATTTTATTAGATAATAATCTTTGTAAAAATTTTATGTTTATTGATAATAATATATTGAATTATTTTAATAGCTATAATAGTATAAAAACATGGGTACAAGGAGGAAATACAAAAATGCAAGTAGGTCCAACAGTACATATGGTAGCTGCTGCCAATGCAGGAATCTTGACCCTCTTCATGGTAAATCCAATTTGGGTGGTTAAAACAAGACTGTGCTTACAATACTCTGGATCTGTGGAGCTCTCAGAATCAAAAAGGTACAATGGAACAACGGATGCTCTCAAGAAAATATATAAAACTGAAGGCATCAGAGGCTTATACAAGGTGAGAAGAGAAAAATATTCATTATAAAGCAGTTTAAATATGTTTATTTATATCATTTTTTGATTTATAGGGTTTAGTTCCTGGAATAGTTGGTGTATCGCATGGTGCTGTTCAATTTATGATTTATGAAGAGATGAAAAATCGATACAATAGTTATTATAATTTACCCATTGACTCAAAACTTGTAAGTATTACAAATTTTATTGTTTTAAAGAAATATTTATTGATTGATTATAAAATATTTTTTTTTTTTTCATTTTAGGGCACTGCTCACTACATTTTATTTGCTGCTGTTTCGAAGTTATTTGCAGCAGCAACAACTTATCCTTACCAAGTGGTGAGAGCGCGACTTCAGGATCATCATCACGATTACAAGGGTACCTGGCACTGCGTCCAGATGACATATAGGTTAGAAGGACTTCGCGGTTTCTATAAAGGCTCATTACCTTACTTTTTACATGTGACACCAAATGTTTGCTTAATTTTCCTTATTTATGAAACTTTTACCGGAGATTCTCCTACGTGATTTTTCATACTACAAATGAATGAAATCATATTAGATGCAGCTTTCGAAATATCATTAAAAGACAACTATTCTTAATAATATCGATATCTATCAAATTTATCGGCAGAAGAATCCACGACCGCAGCTATTATAACCATGAATTTTAATTTCAACATGCAATCGATGTATTTAATTTTCATTAAGGTTGTACTTAACGTCGCTCTGTACATAAGCTGTGATTCTCAAATGCATATATTGATAAATAAGATCAAAACTCTCGTTAATCAGTATTATGTGTAAAATATTTATTTTCACATTGATTCTTCAACACTACTTGACTTATATTCGTAAAATCGTTATTACGTTGTGATGTTTTGTGGATATTTCTGCCGAATTAAATTTTGAACATTCATTTTTTTTTAAATATTTTTGCATAAATGTAAAATAACAATGATTTATTTGCAATTAATTATTTTCATCGTATTCAATCGAGAGATTTCATTTCTTAGCGAAGATGAAAATAGTTTTTCGGATGAGTATCGGAAAATAATATAGACTAGTGTTTTATTTGTTTTGAGAATTTATCCCGGAATTGAATAAAAATCCATACTCTTTTCAGTTTTCTATGGCTTAAGATGATTTTTCTTTGGTAAAAAATTAGATACTTTATTCTGATATTTTTAAAATCATTATTTTTTTTATGGAATTTATTGATTTAAAAATATAAATAGTTATTTCTTTTTATAAGAACTAGTTGCAAACATGATATCGGCATCTGATATTATTTTTATATCCGGAATCATGAGAAAAATGAAAATTCGTTTAGATAACATACACGTTAGTAGTTAATAATTTATTCATTCTGCTATGATTGGTTTTAGTGAACAATTTCAAGAACTTAAGTAACACAAATGAGTATAGAGGAAAATATGAACAATTATAATATATCAACCAAATGTTACGCATTTGGGTAAAAATGTATTAAAACGTGATATTTCTAGACTATTTGAAATATCATTTGTATACTGAAGCACAAGCTAACAGTAACATATGATTTAATTTTATGAATTACTATTTACTAATTTAACGTTATCCAGCAGCTAAACTGGATTTAGTTGCATCGTGTTTCTTGCAATTGAGTTGAACAAGAATATTTGAGAACAGGGATAGTAGAAAAGTAAAAATATATCATGTTCTAATAATTTCTAAGAGTTTATGACAAGCAACGCACATCATAATGTTGTCTGAAAAGTACTCGTACTTAAAGATGAATAAGACGATTTGTAATAGAATAAATTTTGATCTCTATATTTTAAAAAATAATGACAATCGTAGTACGAAGAATGCATACTTGTATATCGCTTAAACTATATTTTCGTGCGCTAAAAGTGATGAAAAGTATGTATTAACGCATTCTGTTTCTTATATTGGATTATAAAATAAAGGGTCAAAATAAATGTAGACGATTGGTTTTGTTCGAAATGTTCATTGTTCTTTCAATATACTGTTTTTGTGAACTAAATGAATATTTATTATTTTTTATTTTAATAATTCATAGAAAGAACTGATAGCCATATTGTTAGAGGCGGGAACTCTTAGAGAATAACAAAGTTCTGTTTCAATGCAGTTCAGAACTTTTAGTGCAAATTTATTTATATTAATTGACGATTGTACATATATAAATATGAATATATATGCAACATTTATTAACGGTCGGGAAATTGTACAAAGATACATTTTCTGCGTAGTTACGAAATTCAACTGTATAAAAATATTGGCCTTATGTTAATTCGAATAAATTAGTTTAACTGTACGATTATTGGGTTTAAATTGTATTTTCGTCATGTGTTGTGAACTGTGCTATTTTTATGTGAAAACAGCTTCGAGTTATCTATTGCCGATATCTGTGATGTTAGAAAATTTTTAATCTTGCGGTACCATTAAATGTTATTACAATTATTGTGGATTGCTTGTAAAATAATATCTGCAATACATGTATATAAAATGCTACCACAAAATTCGCTTCCTATGTTATTATTATGTAAAGCCAATATCGAATTGCGCATGAAACCACCAGTAGTACGATTTTTGAAATGCCTTTCGATATTTTTTTATTGAAATCGTAGCAATGATTTATTATTATTGGTTGACTTGCGTCAAGAATCGTACGCGGGTTGTTTTCGAACATTTCATTTTTTCTACATTTAAGTCATATTTTAAACAGAACACAAGAGAATCTAGTTTTTCATAAGGGAAGTAAAATCGTGTCGCTGGTGGTTCGTTACAGGTATGAGGGTTGCCGTGGATTTTACAAGGGGTTGAGCGTCAACTTGACCAGAGTCGTACCAGCTACTATAGTAACGTTTGTAGTCTATGAAAACGTTTCTCACGCATTGCGGGCCTGGCGAAATGTTTCCATACCGAGCGAACCCGATGTACAGTTACTGGCCAGAAGCGTCAAGGAAGAGGCATGACGTTGACTCCAGCAAAATTAGGAAGAATTCACTATTTATGTATTTAATTGTAAATATGTAGCATACTTTTCGCGCGATCATCTACTCTGTCCATCGTTTCGCGTACAACATTTTCGTTCAACCAACGAAACTTTCTCAATAGTATTCTCGAAAGACATATCTACTATCTACATTCTCTTGAATCCGCATAAATGTCACTCGAGTTCGCTGTTCGATCTTACGTTCTTACGCACAGCGATAAAATTACCAAAGTATTTTTGTTAAAAAAGAAAATAAAATAATATTTTTATTTTGTAAACTGTTACTTCAAGAAGAATAATTGTTATTTCTATGTGAATTATGAAACATTAAATTCAAATTAAAACACAACAATGCATAAGTCATTTACTTTCTCTCCTTCATAGAATATGTATTTTTCAACAAACACGATCGAATATACTAATCGAACAATTTTTATAACGCTCTTTACAATTCACTGTACTCTCTGCCTCCATGAACTCCGATGGAAGATTTTCATCAGCGGAGGTCGACGGACTGCAATAACCGACAGAATCAGATTAAAAAATAATAGAGAAGCAAAAATGTTCACTTACGAAAATACGATTCTCAAAATGTCACCGACAAGACCGTTCCGAGTCAGCGGACATTTGAAAGATTCGCAGATGGTTTTCAGCAAGCACTCGTTACCATCGTAACCGGCGCTACAAAAAAACAATCAAATTTTCCTCAAATTTTCACAAATCGGAAAAAGCTCACCTTTCGAGTTTCCTCTCCAAAATCTTATACGTCAGCTGCCTGGTCAGGCCCCTCCAGAGCAAGTCATCTACAAAGTAGCTCGAGTTCAAGAAACTCGGTAAACCGTAATTTGCCTCGAAGTAGAACGAGAAGAGTACCGATTTGTCCGGAATGTCTACAGGTATACCGATAGCGAAGAAAATCTATAGAGGATAAAATAGGAGAGATAACGGAGATATCTGCAATCTATTCGAAAGTAAAATATTGACAAATTAAGCGATTGTTATTGACCGCTTAGGGAGTAAAATATTCGCTAATTGTAAGACGACAAATCGCGACCGGGTCGAATATAATATCAATTATAGGGCTGTGGTGTATGAACATCGCATTAGCCAATGGTCAATGAATGATTGATAGGTAGTTACCCCTGCTCCGCTACCCTCGGGAAATCCGATAGATCGAATGTGCCTCGATACGCCGCTGGTTATGTCCTTCACCCTTGACCCGTCGTGCGCCATCGACACCATCGCGAGCCATAGGAGCAAGGTCAGTACGGTCAGCTCTCCCCTTCGTAAAAAAAAAAATACTCTCTACTCTGTCATTTTTCATAATAAATCCATACTCACATGACAACTTCACTCGAGCGTTTGAGACAAAGCGAGTTTCGACTACCAGTTTTACTATTCAACGGTTGTTCGTATTTGCACGCAACTTCTAATTCTCCTCGTTAATGAGCTTCGCGGTATTAGTGGATCTCGCGAATCATCCGGAAATTTCAACGGGAAAAATTAGCCGAGGATAGGTTGGAATCGAACGTGCGGTGGACTGGGAGTTTGTCCAATACGTTTGTTCCAGAGATAATGGATATGTATGACGATTCGCGGTTTGCGGTATTCCGCTCCGGTCCGCGCTCGCTCCGGAGGCAAATGAGATACGAAAATTCTAGCCGATCGATCGCGAGTTTAATTAAGAATCCATTCCGATATTTTATATTTTGCTGATCGAGACGTCGCCGAGCGAGTAGCGTTAGAATGCAAATTCTCGAACATCGGTACATCCATTAAGCTCGACGGTAATTAACGTTCAATTAAGACCGTTTCCCAACCGATTTCATCGAGTGGGAATGTCGTGGCCCGATGGGAAATCGATTGATCGCGATTCCGAGAGCTGTGCTGGCTCTTCTCGACCGTCCGCGGCCGACTTGATTCTCGCGCTGGTTAGCAGATGGCACTCGTTGGGTCTCGCGAGGTGCGTTGTCGATGTCGACCCCACCCATTTTATTCAAAATCCCCGAGCTCTCGGCGGACGGCTCGACGATAACCGAGAATGAGAAAAATTCGGAGATATTTCAGTTTGAGGAAGCGAGAGGGAGATAGGGGCGTTCTGATTGTCTTTGAGGTGCACGGCATGCGGCGGCAGACGTGCCTTTGAAACTTACCGCTCGCAACTAAGTTAAATATCGCGAGGATGTTAGGGGTGGGTGGGGTATCGTGCACTTGGAACTGCCTCGGGCCACGTTAGACGAGTTCGTCTTCCGCTTTTGGCCCCCAAGTTCGACTCTCTCTCTCTCTCTCCCTTCGCGTCTTCACTTTGAGCGGTCGAACCGGAACGATTATGAGCTTACTCCGGCCTCGCTCGGCGGTGAGCCACCGACGCGTCTCGTCTCGTGGATTTAATGAAAATTAAGATCTCGTTTCGTTCCGCCGGACGAGGAAAAACACGATAACCTAGTCTTCGTCCGTTTGAATAACAAAAGCTCCGTCCTTATACTCCATCTCTCCCTTCCCTTTTCTTCTCGTCCCGTGGTGCGCCAAAGGCCCTCAATGGGGGTCCTCGCCTCTTTGAGAAAGAAGAATAAGGAGCGCGAACATTCCGCAGACAACGCGGTGCAATACAAAAGCCGCGTTTGATGGTAGTGGGGAAAAATGAAGAAGGAGACGAAAGAAGGAATAAAAAAATTTCTACTCTTATTTCTTTATTTTCACGGAGAAAAATCGAATTGGCGAATTGATTTTGAGAGCGTCTTTTATTTACTTTCGGGAAATTTTTCGACTCGGCCAATTAACGATCTATTTTCGGTTGTTATCGCGGCAAAGAATTATCCGATACATCTTCGCTCGATTCATATTTCCTCGAGTGAAAAATACTTCACCTCCATCGGTCTTCGCTTCGATCGTTTAACACGTCCGTTCCCAGACGCGCACTTTGTAAAATTAGCTTTGTCAGCCCTTAACCAGGTACACGTCCTGCAGGACTGCGTCTGCCGAAAGGCCCGTGACGGTCCAGCCCCATTTGGAGCCTCCTGAAGCCCCTTATCGACCATCGTGAATTGGGGTCGTGCTTACAGGACAGAGCTTTTTTTACCACCCAATACGTTCCCATCGCGGAGAACTTTTTTGCTCTTATCTGTACACACGTCTAAATAGCCGAGTCGAAAAATTTCATCGGTTCTGAGTCGTATTAATTAGTCTGTATTTTGTATGTTTTCATTGTTAATTTGTTTGTTTTTATTTTTTACTTGTCTTGTTTTTGTTTGTTTTGTTTTTTCATCCTTTAGTCGCAGTTTTCCCAAATACAGCATAAATACCGACTTTTCATAGTTTCTTTTTTTTAATTTGATCGGTTTTTTGGCTGTATTAAAATGTTTACGATTGAAAAACCGTTCGAATTTTTTGGCTCGTGTTTTGTGGTGTGGGTAAGAAACCAACTATGAAAAGTAGATATCTATGCTGTATTTGGGAAAACCAAATAAATCAACAATGAAAACATACAAAATACGACCAAGAAGCGATTAAATTTTTCGGCTCGAGTAGCGAGAGGTACCGACGAAAATTAGCTGAGCGAATTCGCGGTTACGGATTGCGCGCGCTTTGTATGGCCCGCTCGTTAAGAAGTTCGTAACGCGCGAAACAAGGAGATACGATAACGGTACCCCGAGACGTGGGGGTCTTCTCAGTTCGGAAACGTCGATCGCGCGTTCTCGAGGTCCTGATTGCGTACCGACGAATAAAACGAGAAAAAAAAGACGATCCGAAATATGCAGTCGGTTGCGTAAGTGGAGATATTTTTTCGTTTCATCGTTATCGGACGAATAGGATTTTCCAATTACTACGAGTGCAATTCTCGCGCGGCTTTTGATATTTCACCGCGATTATGCGATTCGACGAGAAAGATAGATAGATAGATAGAGAGAGAGAGAGAGAGAGAGAGAGAGAGAATAATGGCGTGATAAGAGAACTCGATCTAAATGCTCGTTACGTACGTAACGTTTCGACCGATCCGAAATCGTTAGTTCCTCGTTCCTCGGGCACACTTCATTTTACCGACAACGATGAGATGAAATTCCTCTAGACGAGCTGGAGAAAAAAATCCGAAACTAATTATGTCAAGTTTTGCAATTTTTCATCCATCGCTCATACTTGTCCGTGAGAGTGTATCATCCAATACGACGCGCGGGTTCGGGAGTATCGGCCGTTCATCAATTTTTTTTCTCTGCCGTCTGTGTGTGTGTTTTTTTTCATTAACGAATGTTTTCGTCGTCGGGGTGATTACGGTAAATGGGTCAGTAACGTCGTTAGTAATAACGACCGTGAGCGTGCGCGCAAGTTGCTTTTTTCGTTTATTTTCGTTTTTGCTCACCCTCTCCCCCCTCCCTTTCTCGCTCGCTGTCCTTCTCTTTTCTTGTCTCACCGTTCACGAGAGATACAAATTTCGAGAAGTAAAAACGGTGCTCTTTACCTTTGTCTCCTAACTGAATCGAGTATTCGATCGATCGCCGGGAAAAAAGTTGTCTGCGAAATTTCTGTTCGACTTTAAGATCGCTTTAAATTTCAAGGAATGTCATTTATTTCAGAGAACTCATTAAAAAATGTGGAAACATTGGACTGTTGTTACTTCTGGTCGGTCTCAAAATTGTTTCCACTCACGAGAGAATGACAGACATGGTCGGTCGACAGGTCAGAGCTCTCTCCTATCCAGACGAGAGCGAGATGGGGGTGAGTTTTCTTCCCTTCGATTTATAATTCATTTTTCACCTACCTCCTTCTCTCTCTCTCTCTCTCTCTCGCACGCGCGTCGAATGCTAATTGCGCAACTATACACCTCGATTGGATTCCGGAAATGAATTTTCCACGGAATTTCGAATATTCTAGGAGCGGAAAAAGAAGGAGGATAAGAGAGAAAGCAGAGGGAACGAAAATACGAAGAGGAAATTTTCCGTCGGGGAAAATTGATTTGCGGTGGGTGGTTTATAAGCGAGCTTAAACGAATCCGATGAAATCGAAACTTAAAGGGGACGAAGGGGAGAGAAAGAGAGAGAGAGAGAGAGAGAGGTAGAATCGACGCGGTCACCCGACTCATACGGCCGATCGATTTCCGTTTCCGGTCCGGTTCGTTCGCCAAACTGGCGCGAGTGGCAATCCGAAAAGAGACGAGGGACGAAGAAGGGAGAGCGCCTGGTACAACCGAAATCGATCGACCTCGCAATCAACCGTCGACGAACCTCAATCGCGATCGGTGCACGGCTTTATTTTTCACTCCTCGCGTCGTCCCCCCCGACTCACCCCTACCGTACGGTACTTCCATTCTCGATTTCAAACGAACTCATATTTATACGAGAGGCGATAAGCCCCGCCGAAATTTTTCTCTCGATTTCGCGGTCGCTCGAACGACCCTCGTTATATACGCTCGCCATCGCGATGAATTCTTCCGATTTTTTTTCTCCCCACGCTCCACACGGCGGACAAGCACGCGGGGGAAAAAAACCAGTCGCCACGTTTCGCGTTTTGTTTTCGCGTTCCGCTGGTCGATTTTTCTTTCCGTTTCCTTTTTTCTACCCCTCTTTCTCTCTCTTCCATTCTGCCGAGCTCTCGTCTATCTAAACACACCGCGCGCGAGTTTGAATAATAACGCTCGAGTTCTATCCACTTGAGGAAAAATGCATTTTAATTAAGCTCTCCTGCACGCGTTCATCCTCTCCCCACCGTTCGCCGTTTTCTGGTACCCTTTCCCAGTTCCAGAGGCCGCTTGGACGATGGGTTCGAGTGTACGGGTTCGGTTTAATTAAATTTTAAACATTCATAAATTCTTCAGCCGCCGGTGAGGGGTAATTACGTGCGAGGTAGCGAGGAGTTTAGGCACCGGAAATTATTTAGCTCTTATTACACGTGTGGAAAAACACGATTCCCGATTTCTCAGTTATCGCGGTTGAAAACTCGAAACGTGTGCTTTAGAGGCTCCATTGATTACTCATATAATTACGAAAAGAACGAGAGTCGATTGTGGACGACCAAACGAGAAATAGATAAATCACAGGGACACGATTTCGCCCTTAAACTCTTCCTTCTCAACCGCGAGCTCTCCGCTAGGAAAACAAGGATGAATAGGACAATAGGACTCTCCTATTCCATCTCATGGCATAATTCATTTTTATTTGCTCGTCCCTATTCCACTCCTCCAACGATTTTTTCTATCTTATGTTATTCTTTGCCCCCGATCTAAGTTATTCTTCGCACTCGCCATCCCGCTGGACGATCCAATCTCCACGAAGGCCATCTCGGTGGCGTTTTTCTTCGAGGCCAACTACGAATTGCCGCGCGCTAAGGAGTCGGAGGGCGAGCGAGTAACGCGACGGTCCGTTTTCGATCGTCGAGCGATATACGCGATACTGGAGTCAAAATTCGAATCGTAAGTCACGACGATTACAAGCAGGAACAGCTGGAATAAAAATAGTATGAAATGTGCAGTAAAATTATGAGCAAAAATCAGGTACACTGAAAATAAAAATTTGTTCAAGCTACTTGATATTTATTTGAAAATATATAGAAATAAATATATTGTTTAATGAAATAAATTATTTAGTATAAAGAAATATTGTTCAAAATAAAATTAACTCAAACATATATTCTGTTAAACGAACTTGATATTCGTTTGAACATTATACAAATAAAAAAAGCAAATTCAACAAATTTTTATTTTCAGTATAGAGAAGTCATGTACCGATTCCGCATGCGTTCTGTTACTCGTTGAATCGATTATCCCCAATATTACACTACGTTAGTCAAATCACGTGAATTATTTGCACAAACAAATCCAAATAGGCGAATATAGCGATTGGAATGGGGGTGGGAAGAGAAACGGGGCACGAAGGGAGAGAATTAAGTTCGGAAGTTATCGGACGTCGCGACGGTATCACTTTATTGGAAAGGGAATGGGAGGCTTGTTACCGGATACCGAGCTCCAAAGGAATCCCGAGGAGCAACGTTAATCAATCTTCGGGTGAACGCGCTAGGGAAGAACGAGAGAGGAGGGGGAGGGGGAGGGGGTGGTGCTCGGAACCCGATAAGACGAATTGCCTCGGGGCGAGAGCATTCGCGAACAGAGCCCAAAACCGGACGACGTAATCAAATTAATCGTATCGATGCCCTTCCCACGCTCGTGACACCAGTCTCGCTCCTTGGATTAATAGTATATTGGCCTGGCCTAGGGGTGTCATGAAAAAGAGAACGTCATTACCTTCCCACCGTCGCGATTCTTCCGTTGATAATGAGGGTGAACGATTCGCGCGTACCGTGAGAAGAAAAAAGGGTTCCTCTCGAACGGGGAGGACGAAGCCGCAAATCGATTTCCGAAATACGCGCAATTAATAGAGCGAATAGAGAGCAAGAAAAATGACGTTTCGGGAGGGCCGGAATCCGTATAGCGATCAGTACGTTAAACACTCTCGTTTCGGGCAATTTGTCATGGGGTCGTGGGTCCGATGCGATGGGTGGAGACGCAATGGCCGAACGGGAATATCGATGATGGATCATTCTCTCCCTCTTGTATCCTTCGCAGGCTTGGCTTCGACGGCAGGCAGTGTCTACTCAGGTCCATATGCGAGACCGCTCGTCTACGTCCTCACTATCGCAACGGCCTGTTGGGCGATTTATTGCGCATTGTTTTCAGGTGCGTGCATTTTCAATAACCCACCCCGGTAAATTGGAATTATCGCTCAACGAAATAGCGATAAAATCGTACAGACCTCTCACTGAGAACAAAAATTTTGTTGAACCAATTAAAAATACATTTCTATATTGCCAAAATAGTCTGGCAAAATATTTGTTGAATCGACTAATAAATTTTTCACTCAAAAGATTTTGGTTTTTCGTTTAACGAAAAATTCTATTTGGCAGTATCGGATTGCATATTCAATTGGTTCAACAAAATATTGTTCTCGGTATATACAATAAATTTGAAATTTTTAAATTTGAGATTATCTTTTTTTTCACTATAGTCCGTCTACGTCGAAACGAGAAGACCTAGATGAGGATTACGAAAGGGCCGAGCTAATAGCCAAAGAAACCGATTGCGCGACTACTTACTCATCCTGTTCGATTGGCCTCTACGACGGTATAACCCACGAATTCAACGACGCTTGGTGAAGATATGACCCTGAGCGCGTATACCAATGGTGTATCGTCGCATAAATAAAAAAATAAAAAAAAAAAAAAATCAGAGAGAGAGAGAGGAGAAAAAAAAATAAAAAAGTGGAAGCTCCATTGTCTGGCACGCCGTCTAAAATGCGACTTTTTTAATCCACGCGGCGAGGCGCGTCGCTGTATTTGCATTTTATCGCCACGGGGGCGTCGAGCGAGGAACGAGGGGTTGGAATTCGATAGACAAAAAGTCGGGAGTACATTCGTCTCGCGATAATTTGATGACGACACTCGTCCCGCCTCTGGCGTCAAACTTTTCTCGTAGTTGACTCGAGCCGAGGAGTTTATATATCGACAGAGGGAATCTCGTATGGGGTCGGGCAGTTGTATCGTGCGTTTGATGGAGTTTGGAAAATATCAACGTCACGACTCGAGGTGTTTCAATCGTCTAGCGAGACGAGCGCGATACCTGAAAGCGCGCATCGCCACCAACTATAAAACTTCCTCTCTCGATGTAATAATCGTTGCGAGAGCGAGACAGAGAGAAAACGAGAAACGTACGGAGGAATTACGGAGAAGACGGAGGAAGCGGGGAGGGGCGGAGGAGAGCAGAGAGATCAAATATTTACCTCGCTCGACTACTCACAACTTCGTATACCCACTTCTAGCTCCCTCTTCTTACGGACAACTCCCCCGCTCGCCCCTCTCGCTCCCAACGAGTCCATTAATGAAGTATCGCGAATGAGTTTATCACAACTGCGCGCTCGACAAACTTCTAAACTTTCCTCTCTCTCGCTCTCTATCTCTTCTGCTCTTTCTCTCTCTCTCTCTCTCTCTCTCAGGCTCAAACGACCGGCATGCTCAATGACGAGCGTTCGAACCTAATTCTACAAATGTCAATTACCGAGAATCGTTTATCGAGTGATTACTCTGCGAATAAATTAAAAAATTGTTGTGTATTTTCGAGTTTATTGAAAAATCAACATCGCATTCGAAGCGGCGAGATACTCGGTGCGACAGAATTTGCACATTGGCGCATGCGCGTTCGAATTTCCCGCGACAGTCCTCACGCGAGGATTCCAATCAAGTCGAGGAGTCCCCTGGGACAATCGGAGTAGTACCTCGAGCAGGTACCGTTGCGACCGTGAAACTCGGCCTCCGCGAATTCCTCCGGTAACGCCTCCTCTCGCGATGACGACGGCCTGCGAATGAGAGGAAATAAATTAACCCTTGCTTTATAATTTTCATTTTAATAGCGCTTGGAACGAAAAATTGAATCGACTATCTCGTTAGCCAATCAACTATAAAATTTCACATTTTCACATTCGATTTTCTGCATTTCCCAATTCGCCTAAGAAAAACATCTGTTCTACAAAATTATCTCCGAGTTCTGTGTAGAAGTACAGGCCCGAGAGTAAACGAGGCAGGGCCCGCTGCCTGATCCACTCAGGATCGATCTCTCGTTAATAGTCTCCTATCTTATCTTATCGCGTATAATAGGCGCTTTTATTTTCTCTCAGTGCGAATTCCTCGAGGGAAATCGTTAGCGACGATTCGCACGCGCGTCACGCGCAAAGTTCCTGCCGGAGACTTCCGTATGGGATCCTACTCGGCGCTCTTTCTCTCGCGTATCTCCTTGAGCGCGATTCATTTTTACTCAGTTTCCTGTGAGAAATAAAAGTACAAGGGGGCGAGAGGGGGGATGCCTTCCTGAGAGAGAAACACGACAATGCAACGAAACTTCCGCCAGCGGGGGTTCGCTTTTTTATTCATACGTCCCTGGCTCGAGAGTTTATCCACCCTCTGCATGTGTGTGCGCGCGCGCGTACAGCCGTACATGCGCGCTTATATTATACATATTGGAGGCCCGTCGACGTAACCTACACATACTTACTCCCCCCTCTAGCTCTCTCTCTCTCTCTCTCTCTCTCTCTCTCTCTCTATCTTTCTATTTCTCCCTCTCTCTTTCTCTCTCCCTCTAGCGGCGCCAACCACGAGTTTAACGTGCTCGCAACGCGCGCGCGGAGAAGCGAGAATGCTAAACCAAATTTGCCTTTCCCCGTGATGTGTGTCTACTCCAATTTGCGCCGTGTCTCGGCCTCAACTGAAAACTCCCTGTGGAAAATTTCTCCCTACCACGCCCCCCCCCCCACACTCTTCTTCCCCTTTCTCTCTTTTTCTCTGTTTTTTTTCTCCTCTTTTTTCTCGTTCACCCTCTATAAATTTTTATACGCCGTCCGCGAAACGAGGTCACCGCTCTAAGCTCTTGATTCAATAAGGCCGAAAAACGAAGCGCTCTCGTTTTTCCTCTCACTCGCTTACTCGTTCACTCTCTCTCTCTCTCTCTCTCTCTCGCGACTGATTCGCGAAAATACGAACGCGCGTACGGTCATGCGCGATCGTCAAAAGAAAAATATCGATATAGCTCGACGTTTTCATACACTGGCTGTCGCGCGAATCGTCAGTTCCCATTTCGTTATGTTTATCGCCTCTTTCTTTCCTCCCGTCTCTTGCTTTTCTCTGTTGCGTTTCACTCGATACTTCTTTGGCAGGCGTAAAAGCGAAAATCGAAATAGAGAAACGATTTCCTCCGTTCGCTGACGTCGTCCTTGATTGCGTCGCCGTGAGGATACGTCAGGATTCGAGATTGAGAGTTACTTACGTGAAAATTACGTGAAACATGTCACCAATGACACCGTTGTGTTGTAAGGGATGTTCGGAAGTTTCGCAGATGGTTCTCAGTAGGCACTCGCGACCCGGGTAACCAGAACTGTAATTTAATTGCCGGGAGTGAAGTAAATTGCTCTATACACTGAGAAAAAATGTCGAACCAATTAAATATGCAATCACTGCCAAGAGGATATTTTATTAAGTGAAATAAAAATCTTTTGAGTGAAAAATTTATTGGTTGATTTAATAATTATTTTGTCAGACTGAACGATTTCATCGAACTGTCAAAATATCCTCTTGACAGTAAATGAATGCGTATTTAATCGATTCAACAACATTTTTTTCCAGTGTAAATAGACGTTAGATGAACGAATTTCAATTTACTTTTCAATCAGGAATGATTTGTTTTCGTATCAAAAATAACAAGCTCTTCGGTAACATAAAAATGTCTAATTAAAAAAATAGTAGCATTCGTAACACGAGATTTGAGTTTTCACGATGATACAGATTATTAACATTTTTATTGCAACGTCGAGCGATACATTTCGATCGAAAATTTATGCAGCTCGATTTATCGATAAGTCTCGAGATCGATTTCGATATAAACGGTATAAAACTGCACTTGCCTCTCGAATTTGTTCTCCAGAGCTTGATAGACGGTTGCGCGATCCAGGCTACGTTTCTTCCTCGTTGCCTGGCTAGCCTCGATTCCGTAGTACGTTTCGTTCACTGGCAGGCCGTAGCTCGCCTCGAAAAAGTAAGATAGCGAGATCGATTTGGCCGGTTCCTCCAGCGGCACAGCCAGAGCGAAGAAAAGCTGCAGAAGCCAATAATTCGACAATAATTTAAACGGTTTTACGATTATTATCACAGTACCCCCATCGTGCTGAATTCCGGGTAGGACAACCCTCTGATCGGTCGGTGCAGGATTTTCGCGAGCTCCGAGTTCCCGTGACTTGACGAGAACGTCAAGGTCAGACGCAGCAGAATCGGTCTGAAAAATTGTAACTCCAATCTCGCTATTCTACACTCCCCCCAAAAAAATAAAGGGACACTCGTCCGTTCAAACGAATATAATTCAATTAAAAATGAAAGATTCAAATTCTAAAATGATCACTAGATTAATTAAATTTGATCATTTTTAGCTGAAAAAATTTAGAAAAATTTAGTGAAAAATTTATAGTCCTTTGAAGATGAGATCTGTCCCTTGAATTTTACTGAAGAGTATATTTTTGAGGTGAAATGAAATCTTACAAGATCAGGACGTTCCGCGACATTGCCGACGTTTACCAATAGTCGTTTCTTCCAGAGAGTGTCGGCCGCGAACGGCGCGCTCGTTCGAAAAGGAGGCAGTTAGAGCGTCGAACGCGTTAAGTGCTGGGTACACTTAGAGATCCCCCCTCCGAGCGCCTCCGAGTACTCGAATCCTCGGAAAACAAAGCGCGAATCTATCCGGCTGAGCGTATCATGGATCCAGAGCGAGTTTTATCGAGGCTGGTGTGAATGCAGTGTAAAAAGCCGTTTCCCCAGCGATGCTCGCTCCGACGCTCGCTCTTTTCGCTGTTTGGTGGGGTGTGGCCGGCGCCGATCGGCTGGC
Source organism: Goniozus legneri (assembly GCA_003055095.1). Taxonomy (NCBI): domain Eukaryota; kingdom Metazoa; phylum Arthropoda; class Insecta; order Hymenoptera; family Bethylidae; genus Goniozus; species Goniozus legneri. The sequence goes on along the minus strand of NCVS01001668.1, from coordinate 76,980 downwards.
GAGCTTCATGCGCGAGCGCAGGCATCTGCTTTATCCGGACCCACGTGGTAGCGAGACCAAAGTACAGGTAGGTCTTCGTTTTCAATTCTTACGTCACGGTGTATACGCAAAGAAAAAGATTTTCAGCAGACTAAACTATGCGGTAGCTGTGTTAAATTAAATATTTAAATATTCAAATAATAATAATAGTAGAAATAAAATATAATGGGTAGATGTACCATTTGTAGCCACTTTAAGCAATTTCGTGTCTTTGAAAAATTAAATTCATTTAATCGTAATATTCAATCAGGGAGAATCAGTTGATCAAATCTTGGATGTATGAGTAATTCAATTACTACATGTAGTATAAACTTTCAGAAATTTATTTTTATAAAAAAAATTGATTGATTGATTTTTTGTAAGATCATAGAAATAAACTAAATTCTATTATAGTAAGACCCGAATAGTTAATATGAAAATATAAATATCAAAGTGACCATAAGTGGTACAGTGACCAAAAACGGTATATCTGCCCTACATAATATTTATTAAATCAAAAACAGTGGTTATTTGAAAAGAAGAATAATCTTTTTCTCTGTTCATATTTCTTATTCTATTCGAGCTCTATAACTTATACAAACGTCTGGATATTTAAAAATTGCATTAAAATGACGAAAAGGTACTGTTCGGGCTGGGTTTGCCGATGGAAGGCGAGATCTCGATGACCCTCGGCTATGTGCTCAAGTGCAATTACAATCTGCCATACAATGCGTCCGATCGGCAAGAGGAACACGTTCGATTAGAGAGGAATGTCGACGATAAATCGTCGTTACGAGGTAGGGTTCCGTGAATGGGGATCAAGCGTTGCGGAAGAAGCGGAGCGAGAGAGAGAGAGACCGCGATAGGAACTTTTTTTTACGCTTAAAGTAATACAATTTTCCATTTTTCTCTCTAAATCATAAGCTCATACGCCGTTTTTAATTTTCATCCTCGTTTACGTCAATGCTCAACCTCGCCCTTGCCATATCGCGTAAGAGTTCCACTTGACAAATGAAAATGCATTCGTTCGCCGGTCAGAGTTAATAGCTCGACTGCGCGCCACTCGTGAAATCTCTCTCCCGCGATGAGAGAGGTTATAATTGAAAGACCGCGAGCACTTGCCATTGATTTAACAAGTTGCGACCAGCGGCTGGTAATCGCGAAAATTGGGTTATTACTTCTTCGATGTGACAATTTTTAACGAGAGTTGAAATTACGAGCGCATAGAATTACATTGGGCCGCGTTACAGATGTCTCCGGTTGCGGCCCGCCCGGAGAAGACGCGAAAAAGGCGCCTCGGCCGTCGTAAATAAGGCTCGTTAATCAATTTTTTGCTCTCTCGGCGAAATGGGAGAGACAGCGTCACACGGTCATTGATTAAGCTCGGAAGAAGCTTTCTCGAGGCTCGTTACCGCCGCGTCCGAGTTGTTATTTTTTCTCTCATTTCACCTCCCCCTTGATCAACGCGATTATACGCGGATGATAAAATGCCGAGAGGGGGGCGGTAAGTTGATTCGAGGATGTAGTTAATCAGTTGACGAGGGTGGGCGTAATTATTCCGCTTTATGAGGGTCGTTATGTTTATGTCCTTCCTCGAAGATTTTACGAGCGTGTCTTCTTCTTTTTCACAGGCAGCCGGTGGACGGTGTACAAGATTTTGGAATCGGCTCTCGAAGGGATGGGCTCGGGACGAGCGTGTCTGTTGCGGGCCGTTTGCTCGGCCGCCGCTACGCCCTTCGCCATAGGAAACGGCGTCTTCTCCGAGCTCCTTCGTGTCCTCCTCGCACCGTCGAGCACCGCCGATCCTTACGAGTCCTACGAGGATCGCGAGTATCACGCGGCCGAGAGGATAGGCAGGCTTTCCGGCGAGAACGCCTGTCGGACTATTTACACGGAATGCGATCGTGATCCTCTCGAATATTTTACCTCGCCAGTTTTTTTTTAACAAAAAAAAAAATCACGAGATTCTGCGATTATTGTGAAAAAAATACAAAAATTCATGCGAAATTGTTTTCGACGTATGAACGCGAAAGCTCGCGAAATCCGATCAAATTTACATCGGGTTATGAAGCAATTACATTCATAATGACGACTGAATTCGAAATTTTAAATTCATATTGGATCCCCGTTATCCAGTCCCGTTGAACCTCTTTTCTACTTCGCAAAACTCGCGCGAGGAATCGAATCGTGTAATCGCTTTTGCAGAGTGTACTCTTGATTTTCTTTATTTTTTTTTCTCGTTATCAAAAATTTTCAACAATAAAATTGATGTGCAAAAAATCCTGGATTATTTCGAGACATTCAACCACCTCGGACGCGTTCGACTCGAATGAAGAGAGAAGAAACTCGGTGACGACATTATCGATTGCATTTTGTCCGAGATCGACGTCGAGGCGGAAGTGCTTAAAAGCGCGAGTGAGAGAGAGAGAGAGAGAGAGAGAGCGCGGAAACGCGGCTCGTTCCGCTGTATAATTTATAAGGAAAAAGTTGGCGAATAGTGGGGAGCGGTCGGGAACGTGGTACATCAAAATTGCCAAGTATGCAAAAGGCAAAGCTTTCGCCTCCACCTGTTCGTTTCGCAATCTCGAGAACGAAAGAAAGAAGAGAGAAAAACAAAAAGAGGAGAACTTTCCCATCGTCGCTTCGTCTCGTTAGAGCTGCATTTTTATAAATTCCTTTCGTATACCCAGCCTTGCCCCCCCCCCCCCCGCGACTCCGATAATATAATATCGATCCGGGGAGACAAAAGGCGAACTCCTTCTGATTTTTGCCCCTCGACCGCGGGAATTGGGTTGATTGGTCGAGGCGAGTGCGAGCGAGAGTGAAAGAGAAAGAGACAGAGAGGAGAGAGAGAGAGAGAGAGAGATGGCTGTGATTTCTTTTGACATCACAAATCGAATATTCATCCTTCGAAGGGTGACTCGGAGAATAACGGAGAATCCGTAAAAGCAAAAGCTTTTTCGGTCTTGCGCTTTTCGAAGACAATTTTTATTGCGATTCCACTCTCTTTGATTCCCCCCTTCGGACGAGCGAGCGCAAATTCGCGGCACACGTGGGCGAAAATGATGTAACGACCGCGTCGCGTATATTACCATCTTGCGAACGACGAACGGGAAACGCTGAAAATGCTCAACTGGGTCACTGGAAGATAAATGCACCTGGTCCAATCGCGAGAGGTAATATCTTCTGGCCCGTAATGAAAAGATCAAATATCTCCCTCGTCTTCCGACTGTACGGTTATTTGCATTTGCCTCGTTCCCTTCGTTATTGCGTCGATTATTTCTCTTTCTGTCGCTTCCTCGTCGAGCCGCTCCGGTAAAATTTTCACTTTTCTTCTGGTTATCGTTTCAAAAAATACGAAATATTGTTTCGCGATAACCCTCGTCCCCTCCGTAACGGCGTTTCGGTATTCCCGATAAATGAAATCAGAGCCCCGTGTCGAGGAGGAGGAAGAGCTCGAGCGAGAAAGAGATAGGAGACGATTTTCTCAGCCCCGCAGACTCTTCATCATCTTATCGCCCTGAGCCGCTCGATAATCACCTTTCATAACCGCGTTTTCTCGTTAGAGTCGACTTAGTCCGGCTTCCGTAATCGTTATCCGATCCTTCGAGGCTCTCGATATCGGCTCGACTGATATAACCCGAGAAATGGTATTTTCGAACATTCCTGAAAAAAACGATTGCCAACCCTCTCGCCTCTTTCAATGAACGAAAAGAATTTTCCATGGATAAAGAGCCATTGACACGTAGTAGAACGAAAATATCTATCGAGCCGTTCGACTCGAATCGCGAGATCGGTTCCCGAGGGCACGCGGTATCTCTATTTCTTAGGGTGATTTATCGCTATCGTCTCGCCGTGGGTGGAAAGTCCGCGAGGAACGACCACGGAGATTGCGCACTCCTCTTAAGACCAACTTTTACGAGGAGTTTGCAATTTAAAAGAGCAATAACTCGAGAAAAATTCGTACGTTAGTGTAAACGTCTTAATTGCGTTTCTTCGCTCGAATTAACCGAACGAGAATTAGCAACGAGAGAGCTGGGCGGGCGATAGTTTGCTCTCAACCGTGAACGATGATCTATCGACGACTCGCGTTCATCGTCAACTCGATTGCTCTGTTGACGCGTTTCGTCAATGGATACCTCGTTTATCCGCCTCCTGGAGATTTCGCTCCAACGAAAGTACAGGTGAGAATGTGGGAAATTTTTATCTATACACGTATGAAGTAGATGTACCGTTTGTGGTCACTGTCCTTATGGACACTTTGATATTTACGTTCACATATTAAGTACCCCGGTCTCACTATAATAGAATTTATAATTCATTTCTATGATTTTAGATTTAAGCGTTTTAATTCAACTTTGGACGAAAATGGGGGGTTGGGCCTTATTTTGATTTTTCTTAATTTTTTCCGCAGTAGTCCAGAATTTTTTTATTAAAATTTGGAACAATGTAGAAGACCCATAGAACAATTCAGAATCAATTTCATAATCATGATTTTCAAAA
>NCVS01001668.1:53459-72422 GCA_003055095.1 Goniozus legneri | reverse complement strand
AACACTCTCTGGAGTTTTAATGCATTTGAAATTTTTTTATTATTGTTACTAAAAATCTTAAAAAGGACTCCGCTAAATAAATCATTAATATTTATTGAAAATTATGTGTGAAAATCGTAATATTTTCGAAATGCTCAACTCATATATTATTTAGATGATTGAATAATTCATAAAAATAATGCTATGTCCATTACTGGTTTATGTATACATGTAATAATTCATACATCCAAGATTTGGTTAATTGATTTTCTCTGATTGAATATTACAATTATATGAATTCAATTGTTCAAAGACACGAAATTGCTTAAAGTGACCACAAATGGCGCATCTGCCCTACGTTCTGTTAAAATGATGAGAATGGAATTTCGACGCGCGTCGGACGCTCGTTCGTACAAATCGGCGATCCCGACGAATATTTCGCGTATTTGGGCGAAAATCGACCAATACCAACGCGAGCACTCGAAAATCGTTTTCCAGCTAATACTCGGCCTCGGTTTGCCAATGGAGGTTGACGTCAGCATGATTATCGGATATGTGATGAAATTCAATTACGTCCTGCCGTACAACGCCACCTACTTGACGAGGCCGTACGTGAGGTATGACAGATCGATTCATCGGGACGTCGATGAGCCGGTATCGAGCGAAGGTATTCTCAATCGGGCCCTGCCAACCGTTATTTAGCTAAATCGCACGAGTCGAAAATTTTGATCGGTCCTTGCCGGATTTTTACCTCGATAAAACAACTCGAATACAAATAAATAGAATCTTTGAGAGTAAAAGAAAATTTTTGACTCAGGAAAGCTTGTGGATAAACGCAATGGTTGATTTATCGCTGGGGAACCGTTGCATCGAGAGACCAAAGTTAATCTTTCTCTGTATACAACGGTGTACCCGAAGAGCTCGCTATCTCTTTCCAGAGGCGAAACGAAGCTTTTTAGCGTCTCCAGGATAAGCCGGATATCCTTCCTTTACATATTAATAAGGGTACTTTTGATACGTCGCGCAAAATGGAGTTTGTTCCACTCGCTCATACCGGGTGTCTCGGAAATATCGTCAAAATCAATCAATTCGAAAACTCGTAACAAAGCAACAACAATTCGCAATAAATCATTTTTTGTTTTGCTTCTTTTCCGAATTTAGTTTTCGTTTGGCACTCACTGGGAAGAGGTGATGGGGTGAGGTGGTGGGGCGCCTCGGCTATTCCGTTCTGCCCCCGAAATCAGACGAGTGTGAAGTGACATTAGGGCACATTAGGATGTGACAAACATCGTTTTTTGTCACAGGTGCACCTAAAGTGCGACTTTACGGACCGTAACAAAAAAAAAATAGAAAAAAAAATTATTTATACGGACTCATTTTAGGTCAAAAATTGATATTTTAGGTAAATCTGTAACAAAAAAACAACAGTCCGTGAAGTTCAACTTTACAGCCTGAAATCGGGCCGTAAAGTCGCACTTTAAGTGCACCTGTGACAAAAAAATAATTTTCATTTCTTCGTTAATCTCGTAAAAAGAAACTCCAGTGCCCTCGAGATGGGAGTTTTATGAAATGCTCGAGTCTTTGTTCGGAGACTCAGTCACCGGAAAGTCGTGTCTCTTGAAAACGATTTGCGAGGTTGCCGATATTCCGTTGAATCGACGACACGGCCTCGCTGCTCAATTACTGCACGTACTGCTCACGTGAGTCCCATTTTCTTCGCCCCTCCCCCCTCCTACACTCTAATTAATTTTCTAATTTTACTTCGCAGGCCCTCGACCACCGAGGAGAGGTTCAGGAGCAATTCCGATCGGGAATACCGAGGGGCCGAAGTGGCCGGACGCGAGAATACCGGCGCCTGTAGGAATTTCTTTCCCGAGTGCACGGACAGCATGCTGGATTACTTCACGGAGATTTTTTACGAGTAGACGACTGCTGTATCGATTTGTTCCCTTTTCCCTGGCTATATATACCTGTAGCTCTAAAATAAAAGGGGGAAGGAATTTTCCGCTATCGGTATTGTCGATCCTGTGAAATTCGGAGCCGTGCGCTGAATCGACTCGCATCAATTTTCCCTGAGCGTTTTGTGTGTATACGTCCTGCGAATAGAGACAAATCGACGTTATTGCCTTACACCGGAATATCTCGAACGCGGCCTAAATGGCCGAGAGTTTGTCATACATCCAGAGGAGAGTATATCGCGTTTTCGGTGTATCGACGAGAATAAAGAGTAGACCTCGTGCATCCGCGTTGTTGCGACGATGTATATCGGGATTCTATACCGATGAATTGAAAATCGATCTTTTTTGGTGGGAAATTTCGATATTTCCGAGCAACTTTGTAATTTATGAGCCGTACCGTCCGATATTAGAAATATTAACGTGATCGAGAGAGAAAGTCGTAGGGAAGAAGACCGCGCGATCTGTACAGAGAGCAAAGAAAATCGAAAAGAGAGAGAGAGAGAGCGCTCGCAACAGAACGTGACGCAGTTATCGGCCGTTATTGGCAGTTCTCTCGTTCAATAACAGGTGCGCGTAAAGAGAAAATACTCCCCCTTGAAATTTATAGTGGCCGTGGGAAGAGAGAGAGAGAGAGAGAGAGAGAGAGAGAAGGGGAGCGGTTCGAGTGAATGGCGGATAACGAAACTGCGAAAAAAGAGAAGCGAAAAAGAGAGAAATCGAAAAACAACACTGGAAACAGAGAGAGAAAAAATAAAGTGCTCTTTTTTTTTATTTTACATTCTATCATCGAGAACGAAACTCATTCTCGGTAATTAAAACAACCGATCGCCGAGCGATTTCGCTCGCTCCGTTTCTTTCTTCCCGTTCAAATTTGTCGATGAGATTTCGCGTCCTTGCAACGGGACACCGACGTCTCCGCGATCCCGATTTATCTCGTTCCCTCGGAGATTCGTTACGGGTTCGTTGTATGCTCAAGGAGACGGCGGACGGAGGGTGCGGGGGACGAGTTTTATTAGGTCGTTCGAGGGTTGTAATTCAATTCCGTACTGGAATCGCATTTCGAAGGCAATACACGCGTACTGGACTCGACTTCTGCCCTTTCGGTATCCGCTCGATAGCTCACCTTTCCTTCGCGGTGGTGTGCGAGGGAAGAACGTCGTGTACATACGCGGAGCTCTGTTACTCGGGAGGAGCCCAACCGCAAAAGGGATGATATCCGGCTGCGGCCCCCGCGGGCCACCATCTCCCATCTTTTTACTGCCACAGACCGGAACGACCTCCCCGTATTTTCGCCCCTCTTCACTATTTAACCACCTAGAACTCCTGTAAAAATCATCGACGTCGTCCTCTCTCTCGATGTCCACTCCCATTGCGGATTTATTTTTCCGAAAAATCGAACAAAGGTATCGAGACGACACACTCGAATTGTAAACATTCGATAATACTATCGAGACCGTAGTCGAATCAAATTTTCTCAACTCGGAATCGACGTGGACGGGAATTATCGTCTCGTATCAAACATTACCGACTCCGACTCTACCGTATTTCTAAATATAAACGATAGGAAAGCTTTTTTTACCCTCCTTTTACGAGATATTCTCGATTTCGAAGGTGACAAAAAATTACATGAAACTTTTATAGGGAATTCAGTATACGTGTATGTATATTCGCGAGTATACATAACGAGGGCGAGTTTTATGAGGCCATTCGGGAGTTGTAATTCAATTTCACGTCTGTATCGCGCGGCGAACTCGGTTTTACGCGGCCGGGGTGTTTCGGCGGCACTTTCGAATTAGCGTGACACAACCGGCACCACCCTCCCCTTCTCCTCGCTCCCTCCCCACCGGAAACTCCGAGATTTGTTTATATTTTGCGTGCGCGAGCTCGCGTCGCGACGCTAATCAAGACCCTTTTATTAATAGTTACGAGCGAGCGGGCACTCGAGCAAAGTTATAATATCGAATTATATATCGCCAGGTGCGGTATATAGTATAGACTCGACTAATATCGCGCGATTGCTTGCTCGAATTTTCAAGAACCGCTCTGTTTAACTCCGCTTATGCCACTACGCGATAAGTTTGATTGCAGGCATCGTAATTACAAAGTTCTACCCCCGCGTGTGCCATGTATCGCGTCTGCCGCGCACACTACGCAAATTTCGCGCAGGCATTTAAATTTTTCATTTTAGAATGTCGCGCTTATAGAAATTCCCGGCCAGGTTTCCCATCGAATTATCGGTGCGGCATCTTGAAATCAGTTTAGCGGAAATGGCGGGACGCACCCCGTTAAAAGCCGGTTATCGCGTAGCCAGTTCGAATATGATGTTTGCGGTCGGGTCGTTCCGGGCAAAGAGCGAGAGGCATTTAGCGTTGTATTAATCTGTCTCATCTCGTTTTCGCAGTTCGACCGGCCCGGTACCACCGTTTAACGATGCGTTTAAAGCCTTATCGCGAATTGGAGAACCGGCGTCATCGGTTCTAACGAGCGAACGAGTCGAGGGCATTGAATAGCCGGTTAAACCGCGCAATGGCGATCGTCAATTGTCGCTCTCTCTCTCTCTCTCTCTTTTTTTCCTATCCGCGAATAATACCGTTGCGGTTACGCGATCGTTACGCGTACGTGTTGACAGAACGGTTCGCGTTTAACGGTACCGTCTCGGTCAACACCAACTGGAATTCCATACTCGCGAATCTCCGATTCTTCGAGGTAGTTCATAGAGCAAAATGACGAGGCATAGTTCGATCGTAGTGACGTTTTGCGTTTTCCTGCTGATGTGCGGACAGTCTCGTTGCTCGCGAAACGAGCCGGCGGAGCGAGCAAGGAGAACGCTGACTTATCCGAATCCTTCGAGTCTGCTGGTGAGCCAACAATCGAGAGCGATTTGCCGTCTCTCCACTGAGAAAAAAATAGTAACATTCACTATGCAACGTAGTAATCGTTACTATGTAACGTAGTAATGATTACTATGTTGCATGATGAATATTACTATTTTTTCGCTCTCCGTGTACACTGATAAAAAATGTTGAACCAATTAAATATGCAATATACTGCCAAGAGAATATTTTGTTTTGTTTCTGTTTTGGTTGTTTGTTGAGTGGAATAATTGAGTGAAAAATTTATTGGTTGATTTAACAATTTGTCATACTGAACGATTATTTTATTGAACTATTAAAATATCCTCAGTATACGAATGGATATTTAATTCGTTCGACATCTTTTTCCGGTGCAATATTGTCCTCGGGAAGTCTCGATAATATACAAGCCGAAAATCGGGTATTGTACTGTACTCCCCTCCGGACCGTTAGCCCCGAAGTCTCGTGTCTCTCCCGCGTCGGCTGTGTCGCCTTGCACGCGCTAAAACGTCGCCAAAGCCCGGTAATTATTATCCGCGCGTTAATTATTCCGTGAGAGAAGCAAATCCCTTCGTCGACCCCGGCAGCCTTACCAAACCCAACTGGCTACCGTCTTGAATTATTTCACGTCCAGGCGCATTCCACAAAGCCCAATTTCCTCCACTCTCGGACCGTAAAACTGAATTTCGTCCAAAGCACTTTGTAATGCTGCAGGATCGAATCGGTTATTTTTTCCCGCATATCCCCATTTTTAATAAACTGATGTTAATTTTCCACTCCAGTTCGTGAGAACTTTTCTCGATGAAAATTCCGACTAAAGACGGTTCATCGAGTCCTCGTATCGACGATCGGTATTTCAAGCCGTATTATATCTCCGATATGAGAACTGTATTTCCACCGGGCGCCATTATCTCTGCGCAATCGTTCGCGAAGACAGTTCTCGCATGTGTCGCGACAGTTCTGGAATTGCGTTATTAAAAAAAGTGCCTCCTCGCGTTCATTTACGCGAACCGATGGGAAAGTAATTACCCGTTTGAGGAATCGTATTACACTCCGCTGCTCGGGACAGTTTAACGAGTTATACCCGAACGAGCGGTGGGAAAGAATTTACGATTGGCAATTGAAAAAAGGAAGCGAGCGAGCGAGCGAGCGAGCGAGAGAGAGAGAGAGAGAGAGAGAGAGAGTGGAGGAGAGGGGGTGGGGGGAAAGAATCCGATAGTGCACCTGACCTTTGCAAATCGTTTTGCGGAATGATCGTTACCGAAAACGGAGGCAGCGAGTAAGCCAGGGGAGCGGAGGGGTGAGGTTTGAATACGAGATTCCTCGGCAATGCACGACAGTCGACCGGTTTTGATACGAGTCGATCGGTCCAGGGTTCATCCAATTTCCGTGTCTCGTATACCGGTATGGCATCCACCCCTTCCCCCCTCTTCCGGCGTACCCCTTACCCTAAGGCAATCGAGCCACAGTACCCCACGAGTACGCGAGCCCGCCAATTTCCCGATAAAACCGCAAAATTTCCGAATCGAATCGCTGCCCGCGATATACCGAGATGTGTACACACCGCGAGGCATTTAGCGTTAATCGAACGAGGCCTCGCGATAATTATTACGGAACTCGTTTCTATTCCAAATTACAGTCTATCTCCGTCGGAAAATTTTGCTTCCGAGTGTCTCCCGAATCAAAATCTGAACTCTGGCCTGATTCTTGGAAATCTATTTTTCTTCGATCTTACAAAGTACGGGAATATCGTAGGTTCGAGCTAAGATTAAAATTCTAACTCGGGATAGCTTTTAATTCGGTTAACGTCGTACGAGATTCGCTAACGTCTTCGACAAAGGACTCGTCTCGACGCGAACTCCCGCCACGAGTAGGAGAACAAAGGGCTAGTTGTGTGACAGAGATAAATAGTAATACGAAATTTTTGATGAAATTTTCAAGTCTCCGACAGAGAATATTCAATTCCATCTTACCTTTGTAACTTCCTATTTTACATAAATCAGTCTAGCGCTAGGGGACCCAGCGAGAGGCTGTAAAGTGTGCAATATTCTGATAACTGTGACAACTTGTCCCTTACGACTCTCTCAAGTCGTATCATATCGTGCATTGAAAACAAAAATTGAATGTACTTAATATTTATTTGCATACGTTCAAATAAATATTCAATCAAATTATATGTTCGAATTAAAAATACTAATTTTTTCTAAACAATATTTTTTCATTCCAAGTAATTATTCATTTTATCGAAAAATATATTTCTTTACTTTCAAACAAATATATCATTCAGCTGATTTTTTTAGTGTCAATATAACACACAATATAAATATGTGGTATAATAGAGAATCTTTGAATTATAAACGCGTAATTTTATTGAAATTTTTAAATATCTTTAAGTTTGTATGAGTACCGATCGTAGTACAACGTTACATGCAGTGACGTCACGCACATCACCGAGCGAATTTTGACTTTGAAAAATATATGTATAGCTAATTTTCGGATTGGGCACACCACTACAACTGAATCGCGAGAGCGTGATAGTGGGCGTCTTCACGAAGCTCCTGTACACGCTGCCGAGCAACGCGACGGACTTCACCCTGCCGGGTGTTCAATACTCGCGAACGAGAAGCCGATGGAGTCTGTACAGGGCGATCGAGAAGGCCGTCGAGATTTACGGCTACGGGGGTAAGGCTTGCATGATGAAGGCCATCTGCGAGGCCGCGGCCGCGCCCTTCGACGGCAATCACAGCCTCTTCGGGCAACTCGCCCAGATTTTCCTCAGGTAAGAATTTCGCAAGCGGGAGAATTTTTTTTTCCATCCCGGTAAGAGATAAAAGGGGTCGGATAAAAATTTCGATACCTCGCTCCGTGGAATTTTGCGATTCCCGCGCGTATCACTTGCCGTGCAACGCGACAACGTGACGCGCGGAGCTTGTAATTTTGCACGGGAGTATACCGTCGAGGAATTCCACGAAAATTCCAGGCCCTCGAGTACCGACGAGGAGTACGACGAGTACGGGGATCGGGAATACCGAGCGGCCGAGCGTAGCGGCGAGGAGGCAACGGGGGCCGATACCTGCCACGCCCTTTATCCGGAATGCCGCAGGAGTGTACTCGACGTGTTCTCCACGGTGCCCACGTGAGCGTTTCCACTGCTGTTCGTATACATTTGTCGCTCCTCTGTTTCACTCTTTTCTATTTTATTGTGAATTTTTTATGACGAGAAAAAAAATTAACATACTTGTATATACCATGTCTCAAAACAGTTTTGTAAAATATTAATGGTGTTGAATTATTTTCGCCCTTCCCGATACGCTCCATTCTTGCCGGCCATTCGACAACAAATAAACATACGAAAAAATGGCCTATGCGCATAGAATATCGAGAATTTTTATGAAATAACCGTCTCGTTGAATTATTCTTAACGGGTGATGAAAATGCATACATACGCTGGTTACGGAAAATGTTTCCCTCTCGAATGTGTGTACTTACGCGTCGATCATGAATAAAGTAAGAGATCCCGTATTGCTACGTGGAGTATGCGCGCGATCGCTCATACGCGCACGAATTTCGCCAGCTCTATGGAAATCCGTATATCTCGGTAAGGAAAGTAGAAAGTAGTGGATAGGGTATATCGCGGAAACACGGCATTGCGGAAAAATCTCGATCCATTGACAATTTTCTCATTCCAAAAGAGTACAAGGGAGCGAGTGTCAAGGAGGGAGAGAGAGAGAGAGAGAGAAATGGAATTTATTTATCACGTTTCAGATTTTGCATATTTTTTCCCTTTGGAGAAAAAAAGGGGAAAGAGATCCGGCGAGATGAACTCCGTGCCTGGTGTATTAGCTAGTTCACCATGACAGTGTCGATGCGGTGAGTAGTAAAAATGCGAGAGAGAAAAAAAACTGAAAATAAAACCCTCACGTGTAGCTTTTTCCCTGCCAGCTGGTTAATTTATATGCATTGCGTAACGTCGTTCCGTGATTTCTCCTGCCGACAGGGAACCAAGATTTTTCAGCTGATATTCAACGTTCGCAGCGGCGTTATCGTTTTCATTCCTCACCGGGGGTTTCTTACCGAAAAAATCGACTCCCGTGGTAGTGACTTAAAATAAATAATTGAAAAAAAAAAAAATGATTATTAATACAACCCACGAGACGAAAAATGACGTTTAACGAGCGATGACACTGGCGCGAAAAGTTTTTTCTCTTGGCGGTTAGACGGCGTTTGCGATCGGCACTCGCGAAACGGCGAACGGCGAGTAGTCGAGCACCGCGCACGAGCCACCGCCGAGTTGCCCTCGAGCCGAGCGAATAAACAACCTCGAGTCGCTATTAAAACTTTCCCGTTTCGTGGATTTTCGTAGCTATATAACGTTACGGAGGGTAGCAAGGCCGATTGTAAAGTTTGCTTTTGTATTTCGTTGCGCCGGCTAAATTACTCGACGAGAGCACACCTTTCTAATGCCATATTATAAGTTTAAGAGAGAGAGAGAGAGAAAGAGAGAGAGAGAGAGGGAGAGAGTTGAATACATATAGAATTTCGCCGCCTACTTCAACGGTAAAGAGTTTACGCGCTCGAGCAATTCGCGGCTCGCCGAGCTCAATTCGCTCGGCGCTCTCGAAAAATAATAATAAAACACGAAAAAAAAGCTTCACAGAGACAAGACTTCTCTCTTTTTTGCGGCACGCGCGCGCTCGACAAGAAATTCATCTTTTTTCGTTTTTTCGACGAAATTTAATTCCTTAGCGGGAGAGGAATTTCTCATTCATCCGCGCATTGCTTTGTGAGCGAGACGAACAAGAAGGAACGAAAATTGCTTATATTTATCGATATGTATACAAATACATATTTACATACATATATACTATACCAGCCGAGTTTCACTGTACAGCCCGAGTTCCTCGAGTTTTTCAATTTGTATCGCAAACAGCCGAAAAAATTTTCTATTAAAACTTATCGAAAACACGGTATCGAGTTTCTCCCGCCACTTGACGTATAACCCGTAACGAAATTATCAATTACACCGTAACGTCCGAGTGTACACAGGGAAAAATCGATTCTACCTCGTACATTCTCGCGCGGTGTTTGCACGCGAGCGAGTAGCGATTACTCGCGATTTGAGGAGTAGACGGGGTCCATAAACGAATCAATCTTTCAATTACACGTGTAAACAGTGCAATATCGAAAGTCGTGGGAGATCCAATTAAACCGCTGGCCCGTGCAGATCGAACGTAAAATACGATTTGAGGGACCGAGAGAGAAATGATAAATTGAAATGATTTTCGATCTGTGGGTGGGTGCTGAGAATGGAGTATCGTCCAGGGAGAGAGAGGGGGAGGGGAAGAGAGAAAGGAAGAAAGCGAGGGAGAGTGAGTGCAGCGGTCTGCAGGGGTGGCGAGTCGAAACGATAATGGCCGATGTTATAGCGCTTTTTAAAGCGCTGCACCATTATCGCGAAGGGTGGAAGTGCGCGCGGGACGTTTAAAAGCCGTGCCGGAGGTCTGAACACGCATCGTGAATGCGGGAAGGGATAAGTAGAGAAGCATAGAGAAGCGCAGAGAGGGAGGGAGAGAGAGAGAGAGAGAGAGAGAGAGAGAGTACACCGGTTCTATTAAAGGAACGCGTTAACGACCGGATAGAAAACTTAGGACGCATAATATACCCGCTAATTATTTACAAAAGTATGCGAGACAGAGGAAGAAAGAGGGAAGAGGGGAGGAATTAATTGTCGAGTATACGAAGCGTTACTTAACTTTTTGCTCACCTTTGTAGAGAGGAAGAATAAAACGGGAGGCGAACGTTGTTTTTCTTTATACGGATAGCGGAAACCGTACAGTTGTAGTACCGGTAACCGGAAGAAAGGCAGCGAAAAACCAGCTAATCCAAGTGGTCGTTCGTTACTATTTTCGCGCTGATACGAAAACGTGCTTCACCGACTCGATGCGCTCGGTGGACCGAAAATTCTCTCTCCCTCTCGACCATCCTGTAACCCATTTTCATCGATAGGAGGAAAATCGTGAGATTTCTGCGCAAATAAACTTCCCGGATAGACAGGATGAAAAAATCTCATCCCCCGTGCACGCATAATTAAAATTCTCTCAAGGTATGTTATTCTCGGAAAAGCGCGACGATACGGCGAGTGTGTCTTCGTGTGTACGCGTTTTCAGCGCGAAATGTACGTGACGAGCTCGAGAGGTTCATTTCCTGTGTTCTCTTTGCGTGCGCGCGGTTGGTCACAAAGGTGGCCACTAAGCGCACAGTGAGATGAAAATTATTTAGCTGCTTTTATTTTTTTTTACAAAATAAAGCTATGTAAAGCTCCCGAAAACATTTAACCAAGTTGTCGATCCGTCTCTCGGTCTGTCGATAGCCGGTAGCTACATACTCGTATAGTTCACCACGACGAGTTTACACCCTAAGCATCCTCTATAGAGTTTTAATTCAACTTGGACCGTTAATCACGCTCGAGACGAGCGACGAAATTAATCGAAGCTGTTTAGGAAGCTGAATTGAGTTTTGTCATCGAGTAACGGAATTATTGGATTCGCTAGATCGCTCGACAACGCCATCCAACGATATTAAACTTTGTTCGCGTTTTCGAAATCTTTATTCATGTCGAATTTTCTTAGTTGTGGAACTTTGTTTTAATAATACGATAAATCAGCTTCGTGCTACGTCTAGTATAAAATAATGATTTAAAACACAAAATTCGACTGTAATTTTTGTACGAGCACTGTTCGTTAGGCTAGTTAATATTCAGTGAATTTATGAAAAATCGTTCACCGCGAGATCAAATTGCGTTCGTAGGAAGGTGGGGGTTGCGCAATGTACGTCATGCCATTGCCCGCTCAGGAATTCCAGAACTAATTATCAACTGACCGCAAACTCGTCGATATGTGCATACCAGATTAAGAGGAATATTTCTCCCTTCTTTTCGTACTCGTTTTAGCATTTTACGGACCAGCGAGGTCAATAATCGCCGCGGTATCGCCACGTGTTGTCACGTGACGATATGGAATTTTTTTCGAGCTCTTACGAGTCGCGAGGATCACATCAGTCGAGATGTCAGGCCGAATCTGGATCGCTTGGCTCACGATTTTCGTACCATGCGCCATCGCGTCCCTCCTGTTCCCTGAAAATTCCGTCTTCCAGGTAAATCACTGCTCAATTATTCAACCCTACTCGGCCTAGATTCCCGGAAGAGTCGAACTCCTCGAGGTGACCCACTGTTTACTGTAGATGAACAAATTTGAATTCAAGGTTTAATTACGAGCAATCTATTTTTATTTAACACTAGGTTTACGAACTGAGCTAATTCGACTCATTTCTAATTTTATTTTAGTACATATTTCATACAAATATGTATCTTATTTTCCGATTTGAAGTTGATAGTTTATTTTTACAATTTATTTTTTCAAAGAAGATTGATGATTTCCTTATTGTTCCAAATTGAAACGGTTTTGTGAAAATGAAAAAGTGTTCGTAAATCTAGTGTTAAAAAGAGTTTCGATATTTTAAAATATTCAAAATTTAAAGTTTGTTCATCTACTGGACTTTCATCTAATAACAAGAAAAACTGAGTTGCACAGATAACACTGGGCGTATCGGTGCCCATTATGATGAGTACGCGAGGCAACGCGATCTTCAACATCGGATTCCAGATGAACTACATGCTGCCTTGGAACGCGAGCCAATTCGAGCCTACTGTAATTTCAGCGAGGCGTAAGCGCGGGCTGGATCTGGTCGACGTGTACGAAACGATCGTCGGCTTTCTCAACGAGTAAGCTTTCACACTCTCGCGCTCACCCGAACTCTCGAAAAGAAGCCGGGTGGTTTGAATGGATGGCGAAACGCCAATCGATTAATGAGCGATTGTGCGGCAAGTGTCGTTGGCCCGGTCTGTGTCTATACAAACACGCACACATACGTTTTATAACAAAGGGCACTCGTGCGAGCCTCGCCGAGAGCGATGCAGCTCGTTGTATATTACAACGACGTGCGTGGATCAAAGGACCGACGTTCGGAACGACATCGACGCGCCGTTTATAAGGCGCCGAGGGACGTAAATTAATTGAGATCCCGATTACGTCGAGAGCTTAAAAACCCACTTGATGTCTAACTCCCGAACGACGAAACATAGAACGACGCTTGCCGATGTACATGCTCTACGAGAGGGATGGATTCTGAAAATTTGACGGTTTGTTGAAGGCACGGCTGGCGCGATGGCAGGCAGTGCCTCCTCAGGACCGTTTGCGAGCTCGCCGAGATGCCACTGACGAGGAGCGGACGGGATGTAATTGAAGAGGCTGTACATTTCATTTTGACGTAAGTCGATTACGTACGTTTCAAATGGAATTCCATATCGCGCGTTCGAACATAACCAATTCCGTCTAATCCATTCGTCCACTAATTACCCATTTTGGTTAATTTAACGTTGAAATGCTTCCTGGAATTTTTAGCGAGGAGGTGAAATAGGGATCATCTTAATTTTCAATTTCGCAGGTGAGAATCGATTTAATATAATGAACGCACATAATCGATAGTGCTTTTCAATAGACCGTAGTGAAACGCGATTCGTTGCTCGGGGAAGGAGAGCATTTGCGAGAGAGAGAGAGAGAGAAAGAAAAAGAGACGATGGGAGAGATAGAAGAAGGTAGAGAAACGTAATCTCGTCACGTAATACCTATTTCGAACGCGCCTATGGTCGCCTTGCTAGCCCGGCAAATTGCATTCGGGCTAACGCCTCACCCTCCCTTTCTCTCTCTCTCTCTCTTTCTCTTTGCCACCTCGTTTCACTTGCTCGCTCTCTCGCTCTCTCTCTCTCTCTCTCTCTCTCTCTCTCTCTCTCTCATTCTCTCACTCAACGGCTCGCTAATTGGCGCAAAGTTAGGCGAGCGCGTTAAGTTTCTAATGGAAGTGTTTCACTCGCGCGAAGGTTTCCCGGCCGATCTTCTTCCCTCCCCCTCCCCCACTCACCTCGAAAACCTTATTGTGTCTCGCACGAGCGAACGAACGAAAGAAGAGAGAAAAAGGGACCACCGGCACTTTTCTAACTCGATGCCATTCGAGCCAATCGAAAGAAATTTACTCGCGAGAATTCGAATCCGGAGTTTTCCGATTAGCGAGTCCATCCTCGAATTCTCGCGCCGGGGAAAATATAGAAAGGGGGTTTTTCGACCTTCGAGATATGAGCCCTTTATTTTGAAAGTGACCTAAGTCCATTTTTTTCAAAAAATTATTTGTTATCTTGATAGTTTTATTTTTACATGATTAACGAAAATCCTTTATTATCTCGATTTTTTGGGAAAATGGACTTAGGTCACTATCAAAATGAACAGCTCATATACGCTTTCTGTCAAAATCATGTTGCAGGCCGTCGGAAGACCTGCCAGGTGCGATTAACTCGACCCGCCGGAGCGTCGACGCGATGTATCACGAGGCCGAGAGACTCGGGAAATCCGGCGCCGACTGCATCCTGACGTATCCCGATTGCGTTGAGTCTCCGCTACTATCCTTCACGGAGATCGTATTTTCTTAACAACCGCACATTCTCCTTTATCTCATCGCTCTTTTCTACCGATAAAGATATTAATATAATTACTTCTCACTTGTAAAATCGTTGAATTTAAATAAAATAATAAATTCCTATCTGCCATACATGAAAAAAGCTCACTAATATAATTTTCATTTTTAAATATGTATGTTCAGCAATGGACCTCCAAATTACCAGACGCCTCAACTCGCAAGCTTCCATTTTCACTGCCGAATGTACAGCCCTAAGCGATGCATTGGAAATAGCCCTCCAGAATCCAGATCGCGATCATCTGGTGTTTTCGGACTCGCTGAGTGCCCTAATGTCTCTGTCCTCAAACAAAACCAAAATTGAAACAAACCCACTCATCCTTGACATTAAAAAAAAGATTTGTGAGTTTACGTGGGAGAACCCCTTTGGCACCTCAATCAAATTCTTTTGGGTCCCAGCGCACAGGGGTATCGAGGGCAATGAACCAGCTGATACAGCCGCCAAACGGGCTTCAACCTCCACCCCGGATGAATCAAGTGATTCTCGAATACCGTTCACCGACTTCTTCGAGTTATTCAGGAAAAAGGCTAATCTCGACACCGTATTCTCAATCTCCCATCCCAGTCATGTAACTGGCCAGCTGTACTTCAAACATTACTACAGAAAGCGAAACAAACCTTGGTTTTTTGGAATGAAACTCTTGAGAAAAGAAATCGTTACCATCAACCGGATTCGTGCCAATCATTACAACCTAGGAGCCTCGCTACACAGGATGCAAATCGTTAACGACCCTGGCTGCCGCTGCGGAGCTGAGATTCAGGATATTAACCATATCGTTTGGCAGTGTCCTTTATACGATGAACAAAGGTCAAGGTTGGTGCGGGAACTTAGGAGACACAAAATATTCTTGCCGCTAAACGTAGAAAGTTTAGTAGCCAAACCAAATGTTTCTGCGTGCCTGTGTCTAATTGCTTTTTTGAACAACTGTGGTCTTTCGGTGTGACTAGTGTGTACCTCACAGTTATTTACAGTGCTGGTATTGCGGCTCGTGCGAATTTCGTTTTTGCCTTATCATGTTTTGTTGTAAGGACTGTCTTACATTTATGTATTGGTGCCTTTTTTTTTTGTCTTAAATAAAAAAAAAAAAATTTCATCACATACGTATAAGAAAACGTTCAATTTTTGTCTGCGTTGAAATAGAATGATTTAATTTCTAATGGTCGTGTAGTTTCGTCTATTTCAATAAAAACCAAGTGAATTCTTCGCTCTGGAAAAAGTATTTTGAGGATCTAAGAAGTATCAAGGGCCACCTTTTTCCCTTTAGCTCAGAGAGCTGACTTCGATTCGGTGAGATTGCAACCGAGAGGGTTTTCGCGACAAGAGCGTACGAAATTGCGTGTCCGACTCTCTCGTTCTTTTTTTGTAATCGGACGCGAAAAGAGAGCGAGCGAGTGAGAGTATACGGGTAGATGGGAAAAGTCCTAAGTAAATTTCGCTGTCGAGACTCGTCGTAAGATTCCCAGGAAGGCGATATACGTCGTTGCACTCTCCGAGCAACCTTCCCCCTCGTCTTGCGTACATAGCCAAGATTACGCGCGCCTAATCGCGAGAATATTTTTTTCTCTCCTTCCGTGGGAATCGATCAGTCGCGTCGGGTGAGAATATATTGCGACGTTTCGTCGGTGAAGACGAATGAGTGTAATTTCGTTACGGGCTGCCGCGAAAGCGAGAACAATAGACGTCCTTCCCGGTGAGATATATAAGACGAAGAGGTAGGGGGAGGTGAGAAAAAACGATCAGAAGTCCTAAGTATATTTCTGTGTCGGGGCTCGGCCCGAGAGGAATCTCGATGGAATCGATATGAGCGCGTCACGTTGTGTTGATTCTTTTCTTCTCATTCGGCGAGCGAGTTATCCGCGTTCTTGCTCGCGAGACGACAGATTGAGCTCCTCCCATCTCCATTGTCGCTCGTTCATCCACTCCTGTCGCTCTTCAACGCATGCAAATTGACTGCACGCGCGCGGCCGCGGTAACACGAGATCCTAATAAACTTCTCCCCACCTTCCGGGCCAAGCCACACCGGGCGTCGTACAAACAATTTCGACTAATCCCGCGAATACACACTCGCTCGCTCACGATGCGCACGCAATACCGTGAACATTTGCGGATCCGAATAAATAGTCAACCGAGTTCATTACGCGCAATTTTCTCTCCTTTGCGATCTTTCTTGTTTTTTTTTTTTGGTTTTCTATTCGCTTTTTGTTTACTCTCGGTATCCGTTAACTCGGATGCTCACAGGGTCACGTGTTCTCGCTACAGAAAACGGTGATTATACAAGTAAATTTCGCGAGAAAAGCTCAGAAGTAAAAATTTATGAAGTCGAGTCTTCTCTTGAACGATTAAAAGACGGAGTGTTATTTTTGGTCCAATAAGTGTAATTAATATACAATCAGTATGTTCGTATTATAATTTTTTCACTCTCGCGCAAAAAATAATCAACTTTACGTAGTTTCAAAAGAATATTTTTATCTACATTTCATTCATTCTTGCACAATAAACCGTCTTGGAGCATGTAAAGCCGTCCCTCGAGGAACTCTGTAATGCAACGGGCTCTCTTTACGGAAACAATTCGTGCGTTCGTGCGAATTTACATTAATCCTCGTCGGTTACGTGTTCAACTGAGGACTTCCAGCGTAACGTTACCGTGTCGGGTTGCCTGCGTCGAGCGAAACCCAATGAGATTATTCCGAGTCGAGCGTCTAGATCGTTCGTGTTCTCGCGGTCGTAGAATGAAGGAATCGCGCTGATCCGGTCGTCATCGAGGTACGTCGAGTAAGCGCAAATTTGTCTAATAATATCTACCGAATTATTGAACGAGTTACTCCGTATTATCGCACTCGGTCACTCCGCCTTTTAACTTCGATCGTAATGCTCGGGAGCGAGTAAAATCCGGCCATAAATTGCGGTCTCTCGCGAAATGGCCGAGCGAAAATTTCAAGCGGGTATAGGGCGGCCATCTAATTTGATAAAGAAGCTTCCACGACGTTTTCTAGATGTCGCCGATAAGCTGGATTCTCGTAGCGATATCGATCGCTTCCTGCGGATCGGAGAGTTACGAGAGCAGATCGAAGAGACAGTCGTTTCATCCGCCACCGCTGGTTTATCCCTTTGGTGGTACTCTCAAGGTAAAATTAACTGGATTAAGAACGGTTGAAGGAAAAATAAGAAACTCGTATTTTAGTCGGTTTTCTACCTATGATTTTCGATCCGATTACGCACGTATTTTCGGGTTTTACTCGAAATGGTAATATCGCGATATTTGTTGGGCTTCATCTTCATTACTGGATCGGATTCGAATAACGAAACTCGAGATGGTTCCCTAAACTGGATTAATCTCACTCTCACTCTCGCGCCTAGACCATCCTCGTTCTCTCTTCTTCATTCGGTTCGACATTGAACGCTATCATCTCGTCGCTCGACCGGAAACACCAGAAAACTTTAACCAGAGTTCGGCCCCTAGATTTTCTCCGTCGTCGCAAGACGCGCTCGATAATTAACTCGAGTTTTATCTTTCCCGCCAGTGCTTAGTCTCGAATTCGCTAATTAAATCGGAAAACTCTCACTTTTCCCACGGTAAAACGGCCGCTTTCCCGCTCGCATACCCTCTGAGCTTTAAGACCACCTGACACCGATCTTCGTTGCTCGTTCGACCTTCCCGCACTGGAAGTTAACCGGCGGAAGTCGAATTGTACTTTTTCCGTCGGCCAGAAATTCCTTTTCCACTGAGAGCCCGTCAAAAGTAATTTAATTACCGAAAAAAATTGACCAGAGGTCGAGTGACGCAGGGTGAGAGTTGGGTAATGCGGAAAAGTGCAAGCTCGCGCGAGTGGCATAGTTCCGCAACAATGTGTATCGATTGTTTATGTTACCTGGAGCGGGCCTGATTGCCACTTCCAAAAGGACCGAGAGAAAATAGAACGGATGGGTTGGGAACTTTCGGTGGTACGTGACGAGTTCAAGGCGGATCTCGGAGAGAAGCTATAGAACGTGGCCCTGTAGGGATGAGGCGAAAATTTCGGAAAATCTCGTGAAGGCGATGCTCGAATACCGAGAGAAATTTTTGGAAAATGAGCGCTCCAGCCGAAAGTACGAGAATCGAGATGGAGGGTTAGAAGAAATTTGATGTATCCGGGTCAGTGCACGCCGAGATGCGTCAAATTGCTGGGCTCGAAGGAAGACAGTAAACGAAAATAGAGAAAAGCGCGAAAGGGAGAAAAACTGATATCGATTGTTTCCGTTCCTCGAGTACTTGGATTGCTTCTTTCGGTAAGGCGGACATAAAGCAACCAGCGCGGCATATACGAGGAGCTCGGCTGGAGATAAATATTTAATGTTTTGCTTATACCCAGTGATTCTTTCCCATTTAAATGAGTCGAGTCGAAACAATTTCTCCGTTGCTTCCTTCCCGCTCGTCGAATAAGCTCGGGGAAAAAGTTCACGGCGCAAAACGAAAGACAACAATCCTTTGATTTTAATAAAACATCGCGAGGTAAACACACACACGTAGACATTCACGCAGACGGAAGAGCGAGAAGAGAGCGAAACGAAATCGCTCGGATGCCTCCTCGAAAGCGCCTCGAAGATGTTAAAG
>NCVS01001668.1:34971-53419 GCA_003055095.1 Goniozus legneri | reverse complement strand
TTCCGAAAGGCGCGAATTTGTCGTTTCACTCGCGAATGGTTCGAAGTGCGAAAGGGTGAAAAAGGGTGGAAAAATGTAGACCAGAGGTAGACGCGCAGTGAAAGAAAAATATATCGATCGTTTCTCTCTCTCTCTCTCTCTCTCTCTCTCTCTCTTTCTTTTTCTCTCTCTCCCTTCCTCCCTTTTTCTTTCGCGGCGTTCTCTCGCGGGAGCGGGGCGAGAATGGAGAGGGAGAAAGGGGTGGGATTCAAATTCTGTCAGTGCAGCCGGATCATTGCATCCCGCGGGTAAAGCCCGTTGAAGATTATAGGGAGGTCGAGACGTGGGTAAAGAATGTACAAGGCCGCGCGAGAGAAAGAAAAAAGATGAGAAATGAAAGGAATAAGCGGTTTTAGCGTGGCCGGATGCGTCCTTGTATCCGCGACGTTGGTGAATCGTTCAGAGACGTATTATACCCTGTCGCGTCGTGTAATCCGAACCGAGCGTGTCGAATCTCTATATTCTCGCGCTTTTTATTCCTCGAAATTATACAGAAGAGCGACGCGCCTAAAGACGATCGAGATTACACTTATTCGCGCGCTTCAACGTTTCCAGTTCGCGCTCTCTCGTATCGGGAGAGCTTCCGGGGTCGGTGTCGTCAGAACAGCCGGGCGATAACTCAGAGACAAGACCGCGGAGGGACGATGGATGGGCCTGGGGTGGGGTGGAAGGGTAAAATCCGCGAGAAAGATACAATTGTCGAGGCGAAAGTATACACGAGTAGATCGGACAGATATATGGACGCGTAAGTAGATAAATCTGACAAATATACGGCCACGACGGCCATACGACGGATGGACGGGAGAATAGTGGAGAGGGGAAGGGTGTGGAGCGCGTGAGAGAGAGAGAGAGAGAGAGAGGGAGAGGGGTTGAGGGGAGGGGAGGAAAAGTTAAAGCGACGTAATATCTTGGAAACGAATGGCAGAGAGGAAGAGGTGGGGGAGACTAAGCGGTATTCTAAAAGTTGAAATACGAGGGCAAGGTACCCACGCTAGAAACTTCCCACGAAAGAACAAAAAAGAGAGAGAAAGAGAGAGAGAGAGAGAGAGAGAGAGAAGGCAGTAATTCCGCTATTCTCTCATTCCACGGTCCCGAACGAAACTGTATATTCCGCATCTTTCGAGAGGGAGAGAGAGAAGGAAAAGAGAGCAAAAGGTATCGAGAAATATCTGACGAGAATAATTCTCTTTCCATTTCCTTACACAACCAGGTTGTTGAATACGTACAGCGGCAGAGCTCATTTATCGCATTTACTGAATTATTTCCTTGTCGATTCCTCAAGCTCGTAGCGGGATGGGCGATACCGGTCGAGCTGCCCGGAAGAACTCTCGTTTACGCGGCCAATTTTCAATTCCAATACCCACTGCCGCCGAACGCGACCATCTTCACCGAATACTTCGGCAACGCGCGCTCCCATCGACGACGAAGAGCCGTTCGGCAAGATAAATCAACGCTCTATGAAATTCTCGAAAGGGAGTTCAGAAGGTAAATACATTTAAGTACGAAAAGTACCGAGCTCGTGGAATCTTCTTTGGGAATAAATTATTCGAAATTTTCTCATCTTTTCGAACGACCAAGCGACGAGAAGGGTGGGCCGGATTGTCTGAAGAAGAGCATATGCGAAGCCGGTGCGTTACCTTTGAAGGACGAGGGACTCGTTGGGGAATTGCTTCATGTATTGCTAACGTGAGTCGATTTGCATATTTGGGCAATTATAGTGTAAATTCGAGCCCATCCCACATACGGTATCGTCCTTTTCCTCACACACGTAGACGCAGGAGGCGCACACGTACGCCTGGTTAATATTAATGTCGTCAGCTCCGTTGTGAATATTGCATGCTCGCAGGCCGGATCACGCTGGCGTTTTGTCCGTCGATCGCGATTATCAGAAGGCGAGGTTGGCCGGAAGGAGGAGCTCGGCGGACTGCGCGAAACTTTATCCATTTTGCGCGGACGGCGCTGGCGTGCTGGACCGAATTTTACCCCGGGCGCCGTCGCCGCGATAAATTAATTCGCAATATCTGGATTGGATTATCGACGACGGTATAGTATAATCGGGACTCTACCACGGTGAATACCCGTTGAGAATGCTTCTCGAAAAACTCGAGTCTTGTAATTTTACAAATGGAAATAAAATATTTAATACGAAAAAAATTGTTTAATCAATATTTCCCATAGACAGTCCAAACGAGTGTAAGTCGTACGTGTGTGGTTGTGTGTACCGAACTCGGTATATCTTCGAATCTGGCGGACCAGGTTGAGCAATCACTTAGCGGGTCGTGAGGACCTTCGCTCGCCTTCCAATCTAGTCATCCGAGGAGCCCGATTAGCGGCTGCTTCGTAATTTCTAACGAACTCCGGTCCTCGAACGGCAGGGGAGGGAAAAAGGAAGGGAAATCGAAAACGTTTCCAACGGACGGGAATATCAGAGGCATTATTTCGAGAGTAATGTCGGTTCCGAATCCGAATCACGGATATTAGTTCATTTTAATCGGATTAATCAGTGCGACGTCGATTCGATATACATATATACTATATATCTACTCTCCCTCGCTTCGTAATTTTGTAGATAAACCGGTGATATCGAGAAAGAAGTGAGTGGGAATTAATAACGAATTTTTCACGAATCAGATGAAATTGAAACGATAAGAGAATAAATGGAAATACGACTGGGACAAAATGAGAGAAATAAAATTGATAGTTACTAATCGTTGCTAGTTGAGAATTGATGCATAGTGGTATCAAGAGAGGTCAGTTAATAGTACAGACCGATAATCGTCTGATTAAAGGCTGACTACTACTACTGCTGTGTAGCGCCTGAAGGCGCAGTAATGAATGCGCGTTTACCTTTTTTTCTCTTCGACGTTTAATTCGATTAATTAAACGAAATCCAGTTTAAAAATTTTTTAAAATACGATAACCCAACGTTTACGTACATACTGTTTTACAAAAATTTTTTCGTGTTTCCATATTTTCAAAAAAAATTTTTAAAAGTATAATCCGATGATGAGTATAATATTTAGAAGAGAAACTGAATAACAATTTGAATACTTACTACGTATTCATATATAAAATGTTAAATGTTCGTTGCTATTTTTGTTCCAAAGCAAACTCAAGGTATAGACGCAGCAAACCAACGTTCGACGGTATAAAGAAGATCAAGCGGGACGAGAGGGGTAGGAGCACTCTGCGTATTTTCAGCGAGAAAGGAGAGAGAGAGAGAGAGGGGCGAATGGTTGCGGTGAGCGAGCCAGCGGTTCGCCTCAAGACAAATCGTCGCGTCGGGCCGGTGTATGCCGAAAACTCGGGACGGATTTTCGCAACCGAATTCTGCCTCCGGACAGCGAACTCTTCCCGATATTCATCGAGTACAGCGCGGTTTATAAAAATGCGCCTGCCGATTTTGTTAGCGTTATGCGTCGCAGTCGTCGCGAGTTCCACGCGCGTGCCACGGAGGGTCCTCGCTTTTCGCAAGGGCAGTAATTTTTTCGTGAGTATCAAAAACAGATAATACACGAGACGCGCAATAACGCGAGTGTGGAATTTCAATCCACTCTCTCGGTTTTTCTTCATTTTTCTATTTTAAACGGTTACCCGAGTGTAATTTACGCCGCTCGACCCCGTTCTTCCGTCTCGTTAGAAGTTTTCCATTTTAACCGTGTTGTGTTTCCAAGTTTCGCCGCTATATACCCATCCTGGCGAGCCCCTCTCACCTTTCCCTCGGCGGCCCTCCCTCCGATCCCCCTCGCACCCCAGGCGGTTGTGAGTTTATGGAAATCTTCCGCGAGCGAAAGTTTTCCAGCGCGATAGCGAGCCAAATATTCCACAGATGATTGTTGATGTAACGCGAGAGTTGGCGTATAACGTCTTCGTAACTCGATGACCTCGTATGTATTCTCGATACGTTTGACGATTGAGGATGGATTATTAATTCGGCTCTCAAGGAAGGAGAGTGCTGGTATCAGGTGCGAGGGCAAAAATTATATCGCGTCTCGGTAGGAAAATCCTAATGGAGGAAGAGGAGTTTGACGAACGGCTTGCGCCAGATACAGACGACGGTTTCCGTACCCTTCTGACCTACCCCTCTTCCCTTATATACTGTATATATGTATGTATAGTACACCGACGTCACATTTTCCTCCTCGACAACGCTCGCATTTACACGCTGGCAATACCCGGCTGGTGATACGGTTTAACGGAGCCACCTGCCGCTGTCACGAGAGCCATACTCCCCGTCCGGCTTTGCGTCAACCAGCCACCGAAAAATTCGAGACTTTTCCCATCTCTCCCTCTTCTTTATCCCTCCGTCGAATCGAATTTCAATTCCGCGCGTATCCCACGGAAAGTACGTCCGATGTCCGTCACCTGTTCGCGCCGATACTGTCATAAATTTCGAAAAAGAAAAAAATTAACATTCTCGCCTTTTCTATTCCCCGGTTACGATTTTTCCCTCTCCTTTCTTCGTCATTTTACCGAGAGTTGTTACGTCCTCGTGTACGCACGTGTTTACGTATGTGCGACGGAGATATTCGCCGGCAAGAATTTTGTTATTCATGAGAACGTATAAAGATAAAAATCACGATACGACGAAGGCCGAAGAACGGAAAATATAATGGCAGTACGCATTCTGGATAAAATACAGTAATAAGGCCACGATATACTCTCGTTTTCTTATTTTCCCTCGTGCGTATTTTTTGGTTCGCTTTATCGAAGAAAAAAAAAATAATACGTTGAATGTGCAGTATAGAATGAACTACAAGATCAACTCGTTACCGTACTCGAAGATATTCGCGCAAGCGGCTGGTTTCAAGGTGGCATGGCAGCTTCCGGTGGGCGGTGTCTCGCGCTCGGTCAGGTCCATCCCCGACCTACACGAAAGTGCCGAGCTACTCTACACGAGGTAATAAATAGCGCGATAATATCGCGAGAGTTTTCCGAATCCACTCGAACCCTATTATACCGTTCGGAAACTATTTTCTATAATACAGTCTACATTTTTCAACCGCTTCATTCAGCAGTGGTGAAAAAAAAACTCATAAATGTACACTGGAAAAAAGTGTTGTCGAAACCGCCAAGAGGATATTTTGACAGTTCGATGAAATAATCGTTCGGTCTGACAAAATTATTAAATTAACTAATAAATTTTTCATTCAAAAGCTTTTTTTTGCAAATTTGCAAAATTGCAAATTTAATTGTTTCAGCGACATTTTTTTCTCAGTGTAGATGATATCGATTTTTCGAGTAATAATCAATGCATTGTATTGAATTTAAAAGAAGAATAAAAATTCTTCATAATTCATAAAGGCGTACGTGCGTTTTAGCCACGGGCTGAACGGCAGGTCGTGTCTGACAAGGAACATCTGCCACGCGATGGAGGGGGTCGGTACCGAGGACGGTGGCTCGATGGCGAAGATATTGAAATTACTCGTCGGGTGAGCACGCTTACTCGCATATTAATATCAATTAAAGGGTGGGGGCGAAGAGTCGGTTGGTGCGCCGCGCTGTGCATTAATCACGGGTCCTCGGGTGTCTCGCTCTGACGCTCCCACGTCTCTTCTCGCTTCTTGCAGGCCCAATATTAATAGCCGAGACAAGCTGGCTTGCGACGTGAATTCGAGCCGACTCGCCGAGGAGTGCCCCCTGCGATTAATTGGGATCGACGCATTCGCCGAATCGAATTAATTAAGCGGCGATTGATCGACCGCGGACTGGCGCGAAGACGAAAAGAAATTTGGCGGGAAATTTTTCCATCCAGACACCAGCCCGAGTTCATTTGTTTCCCTAGTACGTTACACTAGCTGGATAACAGGAGGCGTTCGTTAAACTTGGAGCGGCAAAAGGATCGCCAACGAGGACGGTAAATAGTGGGACACGATAAATTCACGCCTCAAAAGGTATAACGCACTGCCGGGAATATAACCCAACGGCGCGCAACGGCGACTCTCGAGGCATCGCTAATTTGTTCGCGTAACGACCGGCGAGGATAAATTGTACAAGCATATATATATATAAAAAAAAAAGAAAATTATCTAAGAATACACTGTAGGGCAAACAGTCCGGTAGGTAAGCAACATCAGACAAATTTCGTTAAAAAAATTTCGTAATTCAATGTCGAAAAATATATTTCTTAAATAAAATCGACATTCACATTGTTGTTTTACAAAATCTTATCAAGTTATTCATATTTTGAGATTTGTTCACTCGCTGTCTATCTACTGGACAGTTGCAACTTTCTTCCTTCGCGACAAAGTAGCAAGATATGTAATGGATATTAGGACTGGCGATGATTCTGTTTTTTGGCGACGAACGAAAGCACGCTCTGGTTCTCCGAAAAGCAGTTTTGCAACGCGAGCGCGCGGTAGCGAACGAGCGGTTATAATTGCATTCGTCGTAGCCGCGGTCCCACGCGACATGGCAGAGCCGTGAGCGTTAACGAAATGCATTAATTTAGAATGCTTTGGCGGTTTTCTTGCCAGACCGCGGGTGCTCGTGTGCTCGAGATCGAGAGAGAGAGAGGGAGAGAGAAAGTGACTCTCATCCCTCACCCCTTAGCGCAACTCCCATATGCAATTAACCGTCCGGTCGCGTTACCGTCGTGCGACTCGTTCGCGAAACGAGGAAATAAGAGTCGGAGAGATAGAACTGGAGAGCGAGAAAAAGAGAGTAAAAAGCAACTCTGGTAACACGAAAGGATCTTGTTCAGTTAGGTCGGGAAAGAGTCCTTCGACGGAAAGGGTGTGCCCCGTGATAAATATTTCTCTCTCTCTATCTCTCTTTCTCTCTCGCTTTCGTTCATAAAGCATTGATGAATTTGAAAATTGACTCGAATAAATTTGCTCCTCGTTAATTCCGATTACTTTTGCTGGAATGTTATCGCAAAGTTGGTAGCCAATGGTCTTCCTTCGTTTCTCCTCTCGTCATTGTAGCGTGATCTCAATACCGCATTATAACCAAAGAGGAGGGAAAATTGAATTTTAAATACCATTCTCGCTAAAGTTTCTCCCTTTTAACTATCGTTATCGCGATTCTCATGAATTATTTATCGAAAAATTTCGTCTTTTCCTTTCTTTCTCTTTATTTCGTAATCGCGTATTCTTCGCCCGAGGACCGTCATCTGTGAAACGGTGGAAAACGACTTTTGCAATTTTTGGGAGAATCGGTACGTCCCTCGGGCGTGTTTTCGATGAAAAAAAAATTCGCCGAGGCACTCGAAGGGGTAATTCGATTTCGACCGTGCAAATCGGTTCTACATCAATGTAAAAATGCGTCCATGTATCCGTGCAACTAAAAATTCGCGACAATGAACGAGCGGGAGAGAAATTCGAGCTTTCGAAGAGTTTCGAGTTGCCCAAAGAATTTTCCAAGTTACACCGAGAATTGTCAAAAGGCTCGGGCTAAATTGAAGCGATTGATCGAGAGAACGTGGTAATTGACGAGTTCTGCTATCGCGTGGCTTAATTGCTAAAAAAAGGGGAGAACCGAGACGAAGACAGAGAGCGCTTTTGAAACGCTTTGAATGGTTCTCGGGCGGCGCCCTCTTTCAGAAATTCGATCATATTCTATGCGCGGTATCCTTTATTGACACTGGTGCAAGCCCACTTTCCGTTCTCAAACTTTTTTCACCCTTAGACGATTCCGCCGAGCAAAAACGACACCCGCGAGAGGCGAAAGCTCGCGAAGAAAACAGTTTTGCCATCCAAGAGAGAGAAAGAAAAAAGGAAGAGCGGTTTGCCGAATTGCCGGTCGCGATCGAATTATAATAACGAGACGAGCAAATCCCGGGACGCGTTACCGCCGCGGAGTGCCGTTCGAGTAAACGAGACCACGCGGCGTGTTTGGGAAACAAATTGAGAAGGTAAGATCGAGCCGTTATTTGTACGATTACGGTAGGGAGTGAATTGGTCGCGCTGGTCAAACCAGACCGCGGGGCTATAGTCTCTTTCGAATCCTCGAGATCTCAAATACGAAACAAGAACCGTCTCGCAGGGAGGAAAGTTCCGGGAATTTCGTTTCGGAATATCGAATATCCGCGTGTAATTTTCCGAGTGTCGAATGCGCGCGTAGAATGTAGTGAGTGGAAAGCATTTTACGGATATTCAGTTCGCGTAGCGCGCGCGCGACATCGGAGTTGATGGTACTCACGAGAGAGAGAGAGAGAGAGAGAGAGAGAAAACGAACGAGAGAGAGAGAGAGAGAGAGAGAGAGAGAGAGAGAGAGAAACCGTGGCGAAGGGCGAAACTGCAGACGGCAGTAAAAACGATCCTCTCTCGCGCTCGCTCGAGGAGAACGTAGGATGGAGATCCGTACGCGTTGCACTTTGGTCCTCGTTTGCCTGGACTTTTTATCACTCCTAGCGGGATGTTCGAGCGTCGTCGACGGAGTCGCGGGGGACTCGAGGCTGCTGTCGAGGCGGAGAAGGTACATAATCTTTCCCGAGGGCAGTAACATTCAGGTGACTCTTCGTTACTCATCAATTTTTACTCAAAGAATTGCCGCAGGACATCTATAATTCGACTACACAGCCGATGTATCGGCATATAAAGATAAGGGATTAACGATATTAACTTCATTGGAAAACGCTACTGATTCGCCTTCAGATTTCCTGATAAATCGCTAACAACGTTCAGTTTGTTTTATTTGTTTTACATTAATTGGCTCGTAAATCGGCGAACAAAATAATTTAGCATCTTACTGAAACAGGCGAGGTGTAAATGACCTGAATTTTTCATTCTATGAAAATTTAAGTAATAACACAACATAACAGTTTTATAACAATGTTTATAAAGTGAATTATTGACTCATCCCCTGGAGTGACCGAGAGAAGTACTAATTACGCACACTCTGCCGGCTTTTCAGCTGGTCTATTGTCTGACTGTCGGTGGCTATGGAAGAGAGGGCGATTTGGTGATGGGCCTCACAGCCGCCCTGGCTTGGGAATTGCCGAGCAAAGTCGACACAAAACTTTCCAAGTTGCTGCATAGGCGCAGCCGTAGCGTTATTTTTCCCAAGATAGAAGCTTTTTTGCAATCGTGAGTATCTACATTCGAATGGAAATATATACTTCGGGTCACGATGAAATCGGTTTCCGATTTCAATTCCCGTAATATCGGTGTAAATTATGAACAATCGTCGCCGGTGGGTTTAATTAATTATAACAAATTCAATCATCATCGACGCGAGCGCTCGGCACGGTAACGTGTTTCACGCTCCGTTGCCGGCGAGGGCACTCGACAATTTCCCAGCGCGAGATTCGATTAGTTTAATTTGACTGTATTGCGCGATA
This sequence comes from Goniozus legneri, assembly GCA_003055095.1. Taxonomy (NCBI): domain Eukaryota; kingdom Metazoa; phylum Arthropoda; class Insecta; order Hymenoptera; family Bethylidae; genus Goniozus; species Goniozus legneri. The sequence continues at coordinate 44,097 of NCVS01001668.1, read as the reverse complement.
TCATATCGTATCGGCGCGATCGGGTTGATGACGGCGGAAATCCTGTTGAGTAGCGAAACGAGGAAGGCCGAGAGGACTGGAGGGAGAGAGGGAGAGGAGAGGTGAGAGAGAGAGAGAGAGAGAGAGAGAGAGAGAGAGAGAGAGAAGAAAAAAAAGCAGAGTTCCGAAGCTTTCGAAAAGTTTTGCGCGAATGAAGAGCCGCCGGATGGAAAATGCAAATAGGTCGCTTTTTTCAACCCTTCTGTCACATGCAAATACGTTTGCGCTGTGGGTGGAATTTTCATGCGAAACGCGCGCATGAGAATAACGAAACAGGTAGAGGTCGGCCGGCCTGGAGGCTGCGGAACTTTGTCGAGAAACGAATGTTTTTCAAAGGGACGCGCCCGTACACCGAAATTAATCGGGTCTTCGATTCGCGCATGAAAATTAATGCAAAAAAATTTCCCTCGCGTATATGAATATCGAAAAACCGCGCGTGAGTTCCGATCGCATTTGTGTCCGATCGTTCCTGTCGCACGTGTGCCGGCAAGTAGTTTTCGCGATTTGAATACGATTCGCGCGACGTCCGACTTCTTGCTCTCTCGCTTCCAACAATTTCAATATTTTATCGGTAAAGTTTTTTCGCGTCGATATCCCCGCTCGCTGTATATACAAACGGTAAACAATTTAACTCGTGAATATCGAAGAGAGAAAACGCGCTTCTCCTTCCTTTTTTCATTCTGTTTATTCTTTATTAACGTAACGTGTTTGTCGCGAGCAATGTAGGAGAGAAAGAGAGAGGTAGATGTTTCAAATGAAAATGCACGACAATTTTAATATTGTTAATGCGATTAGTATGTTTATGATACTTGTCAAAGGTGACGTTATAAATACTTTGTTCCATAATGAAATCCATCCTCGAGCGTAGATTGAAATAACGAAGAGGATAAACTCCTCCCCCTATCTCTCCCTCTATCTTCCTTTATAGCGAGTAATATAAAATGTAATCAAATCGAGAACAACATTGTATTCTCTGATGAATATTGAACCTTGATGTAGTGGGCATCTATATATTGACAAGATAAATTTTTATTGAAATTTTACTCGAACCCATTAGTATTTGAAAAGAATCGATTATTTTCCTTTTTGAAGAAAAAATAATCATATTTTAAATAACGAATTAATAAATGTTTCTTTTACAGAATGGAACATTAAACATCAATTGGTTAATTTTTTATCCATTCAATACAAGTGATAACATGTGGAAATATGTTAATGCTCTGTTCCATCGGATAAGCTTAAAAATAAATGCTCATTATTAATTATTGAATTGACAAATTAAATTTCGCTCAATTAAGAAAACAAATAATTAACAAATAAATTTAATCGGTTAATAAAACTTCAACTCAGCTCCTTTGGTGATTTTTTCGTCTCGGCGTCAATCTATTATTTTTTGTCAGTTTCAAAAATGTTCCGAACCAACAGAAAAATCTATTTTTTTTGCGTTAAGATTTTAACATAACAGAGATGAATGCCGTAGCTGATTGGAATATTTTTTCCAGTATTGGACTGGATGGGCGTTCCTGTGTAATGAGAGCCCTTTGCGAGGCCAGCCAGCGGGATACTACAGAAATCGGTAAGGGGTCTTTTGTGCGAGAGCTCCTCCACTCCATATTCGCGTAAGTGTTTTGATGTACGAGCAAAAATAAACAAGAAAACAAGATCGACGAATTTTCATTAATCTTCATTTCAGACTGTCCAAAGATGGCGATAGATTCGAGCGCTCAGCGGATCGTATCTACGATTACGCTCACGATACCGGCGGAGATTGCAAGGAGCTGTACCCAACTTGTCAACACTCTATATACGACTTGGATTTTTGAGAATAATTGCAGGGACATTGTACGAATAAAAAAAAAAAGAAAAGCAATAAAAACTCAATACTTGGCAGTGGAAAGAATCTATCTCATTTTACAACCTCGTTCTCCGCGAATACGATTATGCGAATTTCAAGGATATACACCTACCGGTATAATTTTACCGTGTATCGTGACAATAAAACCCACGTTCCCGGATCTCTCACTCGAGTTCGGAAAATTCCCGCGTACCGCGATTTGTCTCGCCCTTCCTTTCCTTTTTTTTTTTGGTCTCTATAAATCATAGACGGTCTTTTCCAGCCTGGAAGGTAAAATACGACGCGAGTCGTATATCTTGAAACGTAAGACCCCGACGATACGGTACTGTCGTGAGGGTAATTATATCGAAAGTTCATATCCCCCTCTCGCACCCTCGCGAGTTTGCGAGTTTTTCTCCCGTCACGTACGGCACTCGATCCGTCGAAAACCATAAATCGCTCGATTCCGCGGAGGCAATTTACCTTCGAGTTCGGGATGAGAATTTATCGAAATTTCTTTTGTTGCAAAGACGAATTTGCGCGCCGGATATTTTTCAAACGTAACGAGATACACTAACAAAATGAAAATGTTTCGTTGCGTCGATGGTGTTCGTTTTTCGGATCGAGATCGTTACACGTTCGCAAAACACGAAAGGAATTATACTTACCTATGCGTTGTTATACAAGACAATTTGATTACGCGTACAAATGACGTTCCAATTTTGCGTTACGAGTCTTCATTATTATACTATAACGAGTAATCGGGTTATCGATTGAGCTTAATGCGGCTGTATGCAATTTGAATGTGTCATCACTGTGGATCGCTAGCGGCCGCGAGAGGTCGTGGGGTGAGTGGTTCTACTAATTTAATTTGCTACATTGTCAGAGATTACATCTCTGGACGATTAGGAAGACGAGAAGAGTGGGGGTCGCGTTACTCTGTCGCGCAATTTCGCGAATGTTTTAACGAGGGTGTTAAATCTCCGTTTAGCGGAGTATTGTTTATCGCTTTAATAGTATTACGAACAAGGGGTGGGGGCTGCCTCTGGGTTTACCGTTGTCCGCTTGTCGATGAGTTAACAGTTAACGCTGCGTTGTCAAGGTAAAAGCCTATGCTGAAAAAACTTTCGCATTTACGTAACTGAGGGATAAAAGGGCTCATTTTGTGATGCTGATAATGTTTTTCGGAGCGATTATCGCGGCATTGCTACTGATTGTGCACTGCGACAATCAAACGGAGACACGAGTCAGACGCGGAGTGGCTGACAAATATCTCATATTTCCTCAGGGGAGTAATGTTCAGGTACGGAAATAGAAAATAAAAGTCGTAAAGTGTTTCTAATCTAATAACAGACTCGAATTTCCATCGACAGCTGGTCTATTGCATGACTATAGGAACTTACGCGAAACCTAGCGGTTTCTTCACCGTAGGCGTGACAGCCGGCCTCGCCTACGAGTTGCCACACAGGGACACCGTGCCATATCGGAAGCCCGCCGAGGTTTATCATCGTCGCAGTCGAAGGGATCTTTACCGCAAAGTGGAGCTCATGCTCAACACGTGAGTAAACTATACGCGTCTGTAATTTATCTTCGTCGGGAACAAATATCCAGAAAGAAAGCTCGTCCTCGAAATTCAGTTTGGAATTTTGCCGAAGGAACGAGCCGACCATTCGGCTATTTTCGGTGGAGGGCCTCGTTAGTTGGAAACTTACGGTACCGGTAAACCGATTCGCCGATCGCTCGATGATGAGCGAACGGGAGTTCGAATTCTCGAATAAGACGATCTCGCGAATAGGCGAAGCCTGTGGATGTTCGAGGGTCCCTGTGCTCAAAGCGGACACGCGACCGGGTCGTAGATGGGATTCGACGACAATGGCTGGGCAGAACCATTATCCGAATGCGTGCTCGATCAATTACAGCGCCGGACTAACAGAAGGGTTCGAATCTCTCCTACTGTTTTGAAACGCCCATTTGCGCGATATTACAAAAAACTTTTGCAATATATATTTTATATCGTTCGGGTATGAAGATTTGGGGTTTCAACTCGACTACGTTTCTCGCTGGAAACGCGAATCCTATTCGACTGTGAGCTCATATTATTCACTCGTAAAACAATGTACTACATTCGCCCATATAACGCGTATAGTGTCTCTTTCTTACAAGGCGAATTTTCCGTATTCAATTAGCGAGTGTTTGCGCGCTCAACGAGAACGGCTGACTGCCACTCGAAAATGCTAAACGCCGGATTAAATTCGGCACCGATTTGCCTATCTCTCGCGAGATAACGCGCGCTCTCTACATTCGATCCCAACCACGGGGCAAGTTTCTAAGCGGCGCGAAATTCGTGCTCGAGCGTCTTCCCTTTTCGCCGATACACACGAAACTCTCTCGCCAACCAAGGTTTCCCGCGAACTTAATGCCAGCCCGAGCGGAAACGCCGCTTGTTTCTAATTCCAATTGCGAACCAAGAGGCTCATAATCTAATTGCTGGATGAGATGGTTCAGTCGAAAAGGAACGGGAGAGGCTAGAACGAGATTCGGGGGAGCATACAAGTCCGACCTTCGAGCGATATCCCTCTATAACGATTTCTAATCTCTAATCACCAAGTAAACCTCGCACTCAGAGAACAGTTATTTGAAGTACTTTTCAACTTTTCAACTATTTTCGTTTAGTCGCAGCAAGTAATTTTTCTCTGAGTGCATAAGATTCAAATCAAGAAGATTCAAATACAGAGATTATTTGAAGTACTTTCAAATAATTTTTTAACAATTTTCGTTCAGTCGCAGCGGCTAATTTTTCTCCGAGTGCATGTAACGAGGAATCTCGCGTAAGCGGAAATTTCCTTTCGGGTTTCTTTTGGCTCGCGTTCTAATCACAGCGAACAGATCGGTTAGCGCAAAGATAGCGGATTAACTCCCTTAATGACTCGCCGTAATCTTGAAGCTATATATATGCATATATATACGGTGTGCTATGAATGGGTCCCCGTCTCTTTGACGATAACGCTTCGCGGATAATGACAAACGATCTAGCGCGAGCGGCTCACCAAGTACCGTTTTTACCGTGTGTCCTGAAGCCAGGGGAGAAACGGACGGGCTTGCGTGCTCAAGGCGATCTGCAAGGCGGCCAACAGAACCACCGAGGACGTCGGACGCGGCCACTTTCTCGACGAGATTCTTCACTCTGTCTTCACGTGAGTCGCATTTTCTATTTACTCCCCGCTGACGATATTTCAAGAACCACCTCCCCAGAAATTTATTCATATCGTCGGTTTAGCTCACGAAGCGAGTTTTTCTCCTTCGCGCGGTCTTTCCGAAATTTCGCAACTTTTTTATGTACGTAAAACGCGCGAGCGCGTAAGAGATCCCTAAGTTTTTTATAATCGCTTGGGCAAAGTTGCCGCGCGGACCGCAGGGATAATATTTCACGAACGTGGCTGGAAGCGCGGTTGGCTCGAGAGCCGCTCGACTTCGTACACTGCGATTATTATCATCGCTCGGAACTTTGATCGATACGTGCGTTTCGCAGGTTGCCCGCCGGTTCCTACGACGTCGATCCGATGACGGAATACGAGAAAACCTATTGGTCGGGCGAGAAGTGCGAGGAGACCACCGTAGCTTGCCCCGATATATTTTGAACAGAAGAAATATTGTTTCTGGCCTAAGAACAAACAGTCCGAACGAGATTGATTGTACTAACCGAGACTCTTATATATATATCGGAGCTCTCGGTGGTTTATTACTTGGAATAAGAATATACTCAAAAACTCGTCGAGAAGAATTTATTGAAAGCACTAACGTGGAGTTTACGGTTGAAAATTGTTTCAAACGTTCTCGGGTCTACGGTCTCTGGGAAATATTATACATGGAGTACGTATACACACGTGAACCCACACACCAGTGGACGATCAGCCTAGTCGTGTTTACGCAGCGTTAATAGCTCGTACTTACAGAATAATATACGGCGTGTCTGCTCTTCTCTCTCTCACTCTCTCCCTTGCCCAACTCTGTCCTTCCGGGAATTGTCGTTGACCGAGCTCGCAGCCGATATTCTCGAGTGCTAACCTCGCCATAATTCCATGTGTAAATACGAATAACTCCTTCTCGTTCCATGTTTTTCCCTCTTCTTTTTCCCGGCTCTTTTTCACAGAGCACATACCACTTCGACAGACGTGCCTATGTGTATGTTCATATATGTATACGCTACCATTTCATCGGAATGAAGAAACCAATTTTTACCGAATGTACGTAAAATATTTCAATTGTCTTGATTAAATTGTCGAAATAAAAGAAGTTTTTTATTTATACGAAGTATATATTTCTTCCATTATACCATGTCCAAATCCATCTTTTTAATTGAATTAATGGAATGGGAACCGATCCAGGAGTCGCGCGAAAATGAGATTTCGGGAGGATCTTTCGTTAGGTCCTAAGATAATTTTCAAAGCGAAAATTTTCGTATTAATGAATAAATTCCGCGGGAGATCCTTGAATCTCGCCGACATTCGGCCTGGGCGGGACAATCGAATTGAGCGATTAACTCGAGTCGCTTAATTTTAAGGAGCCCTTAAATCTCGTCCGGCCGAATGATTAAGAACGGAATGTGCGAAGAACGAGGGGTAGGGATCGCGACAGGAGGACGAAGGGGGGTAGGTGGGACGGTTCTTTTCAGCCTGCAGATAAATCACTCGGAGAATCCCGACGAGGGTTGTGTTGGCAAAGGGAAAAAGGGAGGGGAAGGGTAAGAACGAAGATGGCGGGCCAGAGTGAAATTACCTAACGCGGGATGAAAGCCGCGGAAAATGGTCAGAGGGGCGGATTGGATAAACGTCCTTGAATACATTTACGCGAGATTTGGAAAATTTAAAGACGAGGGTCCACAAGGCTCGAACGTCATTCGTCCTTCCTCTCTCTCTCTCTTCCCCTCTCACATCAAGATCTCGCTGGATTAGCCAAGAGTGGAACGCTCTCGCCCCTTCGCGCATACCGAATTTTTTTTAATAAGACTTTAAGAGCGAGATAAACTTTTCAAATGAATTCGCCAAATTTCGTCGCGAGTGGGTTCCGTTACGTCGACCCGCCGGAACGATTGGCTCGGCCAGTCGTGTACGATAATTCGTATCGCGAGCACGCGAAGCCGAACCATGCTACCGTTATTACCACAACCGAATCGCAAAACGAAATGTGAGCGTTCACCGTGAGGTTCTTCTTTGTCGAGGAGGAAAATAAAAGAATAAAAAACGCCCAATAATGAGAATCTGCTGGCTAACGTTTACTCTGCTCGCGATCGCGAAAGCGAACGTCTGTCCAGATAACACAACAGTTTTGTCGGATACAGAAGCGATTCTGTCGAGGAGAAGAAGACAACTAACCTTTCCGAAAGGTACTTCGTTCGTGGTGAGTTTTAATTCCTCCGTCCGCGCTACCTCTCTCCCGATATCGCATGAATTTTTCATTAATTCACGAAGGGAATGAAGGAAGAAAGAACAAAAAAATTCCCGACAAATCGAGAAAGTTGCGTAATTCTATCCCCCGGCGTACTCCTATCGCGTGCATTTTTCAGGTAACCCTGTCCGAACTGAAAGCGATTCAGGTCTCGGAACCGAGTAATTGGAATCTGGCTATGGAATTCGATCTCATTTGGCCCATTCCGAGTCAGACGGGTTATTCGCGAAAAACTTTAGGACGCCGGCGTAAGTCGCCCAAGCTAAAAAGGCGCCACCGTAGAGATCTCTACGCGAATGTCGAATCTGCGTTAACCAGGTAATTGTTCTTCCTTTGTTATCGTATTTGTCGTCGTATTTGGTATTTTTTTTCGAAAATTCAATTTTCTAGCCGGAATTTGCCCGGCAGGGAATGCGTACTTCGAACAATCTGCGAAGCGAGAACACTGTTACTCGATTCTGGAATGTCGCTCGTTGACGATGTACTTCGTGTTCTGCTCAGGTAAGAATTCGAAATTCCGTGATTTTTTGTAAAATACAAAATGGGCTATTCTGTTGCAGTAATGGGGATAGTTTCGAACAGCAGGATGACTACGACATCGCTTACGAACATCGAAGAGACTGCGACGTTACTTACCAGTGCCCGTTTTCCATACTCCAATTGCTGTTACTGTATGATGAAATTTTCTGATTGAAAAATAAAGAGGACAAAATATGAAAAACGAAAGGAGAATTTTCCACCTCTCGACGTTTAGTTACGGAACGCGGTCGGAAAGTCGAGGAAGAGCCCGCCGTAAGCTCCCGCGTTACGCGCTTATGTTGTATACTTTATAGAACGGATGGCTTATCTGCTCTCTAATAACTAGTTTAAGCGGTTACGACGCGGCACAATGTCGTCGGTACACGCGAGGCTCAGATGCTTGTTACGTCGTATAACGTCAAGAACGCTCAGCTACGTCGTATAACGCGAATTAAGAGCGGAATAAATGCAATTCTGCTTTCATTTTTGGTTAATTTTTATTTCCCTTCTTCTCACGTTCGAGACGCACCTTCTGTCACACGTGACTATACACTTTGCTAATCCAGTCGTCGGATTAGCCATGAATGTCATTAACGCGCTGCGCTTGTCAATTACCGGTGCAGTTTGGCTCAACCAACGCCAACGCCATCTTTATTTCGCCCCATCTACAGCAGGTTAAAAACATTTTTGAATTTTCATCTCGCAGACTAATGGAAATAACGCATACTTTAAAATAATAGTCAAACATAGATCGAGCTTTCGGAGATTGGAGAAAAATATTGCCTCTCTATTGGATTTTTATTTTGCGATTCACGATGTTTGATTACTCAGTTGGAACGCGAACTGACGTTATCTTTTCGAGAGCGCGTGTGGCATTTCCATAAAAAAATATTTAGCGTTAATGCTCCTAACAGGGTAGCTACATGGTGATTAACACTCTCATCCCGGGGTCGTTAATCTTTCGTTAAACAAGAGCGGGAGCGTCGAGAGCGCTAAACGAATTTTCGACAGCGCGATCATAACGGGTTCTCCGTACCGTACGGCGTACGCTAACGCACGAATTTCAGTATCTCGCGAGCGCTCTAACCGCCTGACGAGCGAAAAAATCAGCCAACCTGGTCGTCGATTTAATCGCGGGAAAACATTTCAGCCCCCTCGCTCGCCTCTCATCCTCTCGTATCGGAGTGGAGAATTTTTGAAAAAGGGCTTCTCTCTGCGGGCGTTCAGGTGAGCATAAAACCCGATAAGCGAGAGATCGGTTTTTGCGTATCGATCATCGTCCGTCAGTT
>NCVS01001668.1:0-22846 GCA_003055095.1 Goniozus legneri | reverse complement strand
TTTTTTTGAGGAGGAGAGGGATAATGACTGATGTAATCATGTATATGCATTTATGTATTTATATGTACGTATATGTTTTCCTTTTTATTTATGTATTAATCATGTGTTTAATTCATCGTTCATTGTTAGAACAACGTTAGTTTAAATGTCGAAAATTCGATCCTATTCTTCATTCTCCAATCAACATAGATATCGTCATTTTAACCATCGGTCACGAATGAAGACTCTTTATCATTATCATTGTTATATATTTAAATACTATTATTAATATTATTATTATTATTATTATTAATATCATTAATATTATTATTAGTATTATTATTATTATTAATATTATTATTATTATTAATGTTATTATTATTATTTTCTAATCGTAGAAAATGTTGAGGCGTACAAAAAAGTTTGTCGAGGACGCGTTCGAGCGTCTCTGATTTCGTTTTTTCCTACATTTCGTTCGTCTGAAATAAATTTACTACCCTTATTATTATAATTCCTCTTGTCATTATTTGTGGTGGAATCGAGAAACCCTTCGATTAAATTTGCTTATCGATAGATGGCGGTGTGGAGGCGATCGCAAAACGCAAAAAGTGAAGCTCAGTTGTTGAAAAGTCGTGATTACAGTTGATCAGCGGATTAATCGAGTATGTTTTTTTTGTTGGTTTGAATGTTTGTCTCGAAAGAATGCTTTGCGTCATACAGAAAAAGAGAACAAGAACAGAGATGAAATAATGATGACTCGATTGAACGCTGAATTGTTCGTTTCGAATATGGGCCTTAAGATGGCCGGAGCAATAAGAGTCTGATTGTCTTAACAATACTATCAGTTTTATACGTGTTTATTAGCCGTTTAATAATTATTAATAATGCATGATTTTTTAATCTCTCTTTTGTTCGCATTTTTCTATCCGAACATTCGCCTAAATCTTGTGTAGGTCTATTTCACACAAAAAATGATTTTCCACTGTATTACTGCCTGTTTAGTTTTTAACTGCATCGATATTCGTCTCTTTAACATTCAATTATCGGTTAATTATGTGCTTTATTATTTTGTTTATCGTTAAATTATCACTTAAGTCGCTATTTTTAACTGTCGATACTATATTAACTGTGATAAATTAATTTTCTTTTCTTAATTATTAAATCCTCCCTTAGCACAATAATTATTTATTAATTCATTTACGCATATTACTATTATTACACTACACTTCTTCCTTGTACGGTTTTTCTTATTTTTGCGCTGTGTTCATAAATTTCGCCCTATTGTTAACCTATATCTCGTTAAGGGAGTATCGAAATCGGGTTAGAGCGGGTAAAAATTTACCCTAATATTAAACACGACTTCCTAACGTTGAGCAATTATCTCTATATTATTGAATTTTAATATTTCATCGTATTTGATTTGCAACACAACGATGTACTCCATTTAAGGGTAGGGAATTAAAGCGGGTGCTGGCAATGACATTTCCTCATCGATTATTGTGAATCGAATACCCTTTCTATATTTTAATAATTGAAGAATTTCAACTTAATATTGGCCTAGCCGAAGCAAACACTTGTCGGATACTGCACGTTGGAGTCCATTTAATGAAGAAAACCCTTGGTTTATGAAAAAACAATATTTGATATAATTTAACTATAATTCACTTATTTACATCTCATTAGGTCTATGATTGATTCAACTCTTGAAAAAATATTAAAGTTTTATCTTCGCTCTTTTCCTAACGATTGTTATTCTTCATCTCTTTGATATTGTTACAGGTAAAAATAAGAAACTAAATCCCTTATCGTAATTGAGAAATATCTTTTTACTCCAACAACACTGCTTTATTCAGATCTACTGTGGCGATGTCGACTTCGTTCAAGTCGAAAATACAAATAAAAGAAAGATAAAGAATGCACATCTCGTTTAAATTCTTTCCAACCACTCGACTAAAAAATCGAGTCCTACCGATGCGTGGAAAAATATCTTTATGACAATGTACTAGCGAAATTGAATTGTTAGTTGTTCTCAATGAACGGGCATTCTGACGAAAAACGATTCCAATGCTAATAATAATCAGTACTGTCGTTTGGCTAGACTTTAGTTGCTTTCTGTTTTTGTTTATCTGGCAGTTGTCGCGCATAATCGTTGTTGTGCTCTCTCTTTCCCTCTCGACTGATGTAATCGCGCTATCGCTTCTTTGCGTCGGCAGTTTCCTTACTTTACGGTCGAGTGTCTCCGTTTCTACTCGGCATCGTCGTCGGTCGAATTAACGGTATGGAGTGTACCGTTTGGACGTTTCCCTTTCTTCTATTATTATATACTGTTGATTTTGGGTCTGGTATCGATTTTCGCGGACGAAAGAGAGGCACACGAGCGAGGATGCAAAGAGCATTGCTTATAGGTGAAGGCGGATTGTCGAGAAACTGAGAATGAAATGCAAAAAAGAAAAAGAAGGAGAATTCTCGGATTGGGGCACTTTGCAGCGTCGCCTACGTCACCACTCGATCACCGAAACGCTACGCGAGGGATGAATAAGAGGATGCGTGTGTTCGTGTGTGTTGGTATGTCGGTGTTTACGTGTGAGTAAAATTAAAGAGGGCAGGAGTGCTCGTCCACCGAAACGTTTCCTTCTCGTTAATCTCAGCGACGAAATTGAGAATCGCTGTTACGTTATTTCGGGTCGTATCGGGCATATCGTCTCGGTAGACCAGCGACAGATGAGGAATGGGTGCGTCGTTGTTCGTTGTACACCCCACGAGGGGCGCAACAAGTCGTGCATATAGTTGAAGGATGCTTCCAGGAAGACATGCGATGTGGCGGCTCTCGCGTTGAGCGTCCAAAATTAGTATATTACCTCATTTTTTTTTAAAAAGTATCCGTTTTCAACGAGGATCGTACCTACTTATACACTGTTTCTATAAGTTCTTTTTTTTTAATATTTTTAACATTTACTTATTACGAGTCGATTAATTTTAATGCGTAACTTTATTCTTTATCGATAGGAATTTATATGCAAAAAACATCCGACGATCTTAACACGATATAATTCTTTTGCGATTGCGTTATCGACAATCCCGATCATCCAAAATCGGCAGATTGTCGACAGTGACGTGAATGAGGCGTGTTTTGCGATTTCTTCCCTTTTTTTCTATATTATTTTCAATTATTTTTGTTATAAAAATTCTACGGTTTTACGAAAAAGTGCAAAAATTGTGGACGCGGTGAATATACGGTTAATATCGTATTTGTTATGTTTTTTTTAAATTTTATTCTCGTAAGGAGTATGCGAATTCGATCGGTTGATATATTACGGGATAGTAGAAAACATTTTTAAGAAAAAACCTCTTTTTCTTCTCTAACGAAATTTCTCTTTCGATCGAAGAAGGACAGAATTTCCATTCACGAGAGATATCCCGATTTAGTCCTTCTCCTATACTTTTTCGTAGGTAGTAAACCTCAGCCTGTCGTATATTATGAATTTTATCATGGACGGTTTGGATTTCTCGTATTTACTATATATTACGATATATGTATATGTTTATGTTCGCGCGGTATGTCTTTTTCTTAACTCGTGTTGTCTCGATACTCGATACTACATGATGCTTGAATTTGTAAAATTGTGGCTTCCGGTGTGCACATTTTTTTCTTTTTATTCGTTTAAAAGCGTAACTTGGGTGAAAAGTCAAGAACGTAAAATTCGTATATCGGAATGAACGAAACGAAAACACACCAGAGTGAAATTCATGAAATTCGTCGGGGTAAACCGCGACTAGAAGACGATGGTTACCATGTCGTTACATGGGCTCGTTAATTTTTCACCCACGAGAGTTCCAAACGAGCTGTACAATCGTTCCTCTATCCCCGACAGTTCGTAGGAAAATCAAACACACGCGGCACTCACGACTCGCAAAAGATTATTTTAAATCTCTCCTTGCTCCCCGAATTTCGTCGAAAATCATCCAACAATCTTTTTAATAATAATCCTCTTGTATAATCTATATTATTTGCATTCGTTTGTATATATTGTATATTTTTCTTCTGTTAAATTCACATATACATATCTATATATACATATATAAATCATCGTCAACTGTTCGAATTACTCGTTCGAACGTTGAGGAAGATGAAGGAAAAATTCCAGTTAATGTTTCCAAAATTACTGTTTCGATTCTCTCTTCACGGTTAACGGTATCACTTCTCTTACGCGTTCTCGCTCGATGTACAGGGAATGAACAATAATTACCTATCGCTACATATTTATGCATGTGAGTTGCGTTGAACTTGAAATTATTGTTTAAAACATACGAAGAGGTCAAAATTGGGATATAAAAATGAAGTAACCGTGAAAAAAGTTAAATTAGTCACTCCGGTACCGTCTATCAATGAGTATATTTAAAAAATAAATAAGTGTACTATTGCGAATGAAAGAGAATGTTTGAAATTTTTTTAAATAATTCAACGCTTCGATATATATGTATTTATTTATATATATGAAAAGATGATTATAGGAAGACGCGTGATTGGATCCGTCATTTCGACGGTTGAAAAAGGACATTGCTTCGGGAACGAAGAGAAAATCAACAACCGAGCTCCTCTCCCTACTTTTCGCTCGTAGGACTTTGTATGTACCTTTATTCACCCCTCTTTATCCGAAAATCAAACCAAGATCGATGCGCACAAACGTTCAACGTGTTTTCTAAACAATCTTAATACACTCAAAATCGCATCTACTAAGAGCGACGAGTACAACAGACTTTACATTGATTAATACTACTTACTAAAGAGAAAATTGTTTTAGGAATTTCATTTATTCCTCTCCTCCCCCCCCCCTCCCCTCCCTTCTTCTTCCTCGTCTTACTTTCGCGAAATCTTCCAAAGTATAAATTCTCGAATAGGAGGTGATTTTTCTTCTCTAATAATATAGCTCGATCGAGTGTTTTTGATTTGTTTACGCGGCAAGAAACGCTCTCGAACGAGAGAAAGTCCTTTAACCGCGGACGAGAGAGGGAGTAAGAGAGTGGGTAGAGGGCAAACAGAACGTGAATAAAAAGGAAAGGAGAGTACGCGCAGGGCGCTTTGCCCATTAAAGCGTAAGTGGCACGGGAAAGAGAGAGAGAGAGGGGGGGGGGAGGATAGGAGGAGGGAGAGGAAGAGAGTAGTACGAGGGGAGGGAGGGGGTTGGGACGATTGAGCCTTTAAGTGGGCGCGCGAGCGTGTTTATGGTATAATAAACGTTTCGCCGGGAGAAAAATTGCGCGGTAGTGTGTATACGTGTGTTTTTTCTCTCTTCCATCGAGCCATCTCTCCGTAGTCCTAGAACTGTCGCGAGAGATTTGACCGAGATAAAAAAATAAACTAAGTGGAGTTTCCAATCGAGGAGGGAAAAAGAGAGAAAAAAAAATACACATTCTTCGTCGATCGAAACGTGTTTGTCGTTGTACGCTCTTGTTGTTTGCTTGTTTTTCCGTACTTACGCGAGAACGCGAGAAAAACACACAAGTATGTAATGTTCTCGACCCGATGACACCGCAGTCCCCGATCTCGTAGCCGCCGACATCACACCACCACCATCACTTTCTGCGCGCCACCTTCACCGTCACTGACCACCGCCACCATATACGTACTGTACGCTCAATCGGCTCAAACAGCACCATCGTTCCACAATTCGCATCGAACAGAATCAATGAATGTGACTACTACTTTTTGGTATTCCCTAAAATTCTCTTACACTCGTTTCGTTTTTTATTTCATCTCTCCGTCCAATGATTATTTTATACATATTCGATCAATTTTTTATTTTTAAATTTCATTTACTCAGTTTATTATTTTATTTCGCATATAATTAACCTCTTTACACCTATATGCACATATTAAATATTTTATTATAATACCATTATCATTACGTGAGCAAATAAATTGATTATTATACCGTTTATTTTCCTATCTGTTTTTTTTCGGCGGGGCGAGGACACGACTTCCTTTATTTGGTGTCGTTGAAAACGATTTTCGCGCGCATCGTTTCCCCGTTGGTGGCCCTCGCCCATCATCTCACTCCTCGCACTTTTACTCTTTCTCTCCTTTCTCACCATTCTTTACTGGCTCGAATGATATATTCTTATATATGCTTGTTGTAATATTATAAACGGTACATACGCCGTATGTGTCGGTATGTGTACGTATATGTGTCATGCGTGTTTGTATAACAACGATGTAAAATGAGCGTGGGTGAGCGTGCGTGTATCTCTTTCGCATTGTGTCCATTTTGAAATCTCTCAGTCTGGTCTCTGTCTTCGCTTCCGTCTCACTTATGGCCACCGGTTTCTTTTTCTTCCTCGCCTCGTTAGCGTCTTCGTTATTATTATCGTTACGCCAGTGCGAAAAAGGCTATCTCTTCTCTTACTCTCTCACTCTCTCACTCTCTCTCTCTCTCTCTCTCTCTCTCTCTTCCTCTCTAGCTCGTTTCCTCCCCCTGCTTCGCTGTTGGTGCCGTCTCGCGATTATCGCGCAACACGTACATTGCGCCATTAGTTCGATTAAAATTCCAACGACTCTGCGAAATGAATTTTTTTCTCTCTCATTCTCGCCGAGCCGAAGGAGTTGAATTTCTGTTAATTAACGAATACTGGGAGAGAAGCTATTCAGTCTCCATTTGTTTCCGTGACTTTCCGATTTTTCGGTGTCTGGTTACTCTCGCGAGAGACAGTCAGCGAGCGAGAAGAATGAGGGCGACAAGCGAGTAGTGGAAAAAAGAAATGGAAAATCGCTCGACAGTTGAACCTTCGCCGTGCGTGTTATATGTTGTAATTTTTTCATTTCATGTATAAGATTATGCGACGTATTTTTTTTTTTTTTTCATTTTTCTCATCTCTTTTTTTATTTCAATTATCGATACAATCACGTACTAAAAGTTTTAAGTGGTGAAAGACTGGTACCCTGATTCTAAGTTTCTTGTTTACACTGAACGGCGATTCGAACGTGCAAAGAACTTTTATTTATTCATGAGGCAGTTCCGATTGAGAGAGTATTTCGATCAATTCCGCTCTCGTTGACAAGTCGATTGAACAATACATTGCTTCTGAAATTGGCAGTTTAAGAATGACTTGTCTATCGTTATTCTTATCGCGATCGCGATCGGCCGGCGCTATCGCGACGAGGAGCGAAGAGCCAGGAGGAAAGAAGCAAGCCTGGGTCGAGAATAACAATTAAAACTCGCTAAACTCGAACTGTGAGCGAGACATGTCGGAGGACCAAAAATTGCATTTTCTCGGAAAATCGATCTTCTCTCTTTGTTGTAAGCATATCGCTATTGATAATACGGATTAATGAATTTTTTTTCATGCATGTTGATTTATGTATGTGTTGAATGAGTGTCGGTCGAGTATAGTGTATACACGCCACCCCAGCTGTAAACGTCATCATTATATAAAATCGGCAGTTCTGGCAGTTCGACGTCTCGCCACACGACTCTAGCCTTTACGTATGAAACCAGATTTACAAAAATACGTTGCGCATGTTTTGTTTCGCGTTTTTGGCACTTTTACTACTCTCTCTTTCACTCACTCACTCTCTCTCTCCCCCTCCCTTTCTCTCTCCCTCACGCTCTTTCTTTCTCTCTCTCATTCTCCCTTTCTCTCTGACTCTCTCTCTCTCTTTCTTTCTCTCTCTCTCTCTCTCTCTCTCTCTCTCTTAATCGTCTACCTTACGTCGTCCCAATTATTCTTTCTCACTTACACTCTGCTGTATCTGTCTCGATTCACGCTCGCGCGCAAACGTCTTCGTTTTCTTTTGTTCTTTTCCGTCGCACCTCATCCATCGACGTCGAGATCATTCTTCGTGTACCAAATTCCCCTCACCAGCCTACCTTTCGTCTCTCTCTCGCTCCGACATTAGCGAGTGAGTGAGCATTATTCTGTTTTCGTTTTGATACGTAAAAAAAAATGAAAAAATAATGCAAACAAACGTGTCCCGCGGCAATTTTCCTTCGCACAGAATGACTTATTATATAATATTTCGAGAAAGAGTGTCCTTTTCCACATTGTTTTCCTATTATCTCACATTCGTTCCTGTCAATTGTTTTAATCTTAACATCTCGTCGTTCGAGCACGCGAATTGTAACAATCGGCAGTTTACTATATTTATAATACGAGGATGTGCGCGGCCCGCACGCTTCTTTTAACGTTTCGTTTAAAAAAAAACTAGAGGTCCTCCTCTGGGGCCATATTCATCAGCATCATTTTCTTCTTGGCAATCTTACTGTACTTGATGTCGATTGGCTTGGTCGTGTCGTAGAGACTCGGTGCCTGCAGAATGATCAGCGCCGTTCCGACGACGCAAGCCACCGTGAATATCCACAAAAAGATCCTATCGAGCACCATCGCCACGTACTTCCAGTCTTCCTCCACCTATATTAAGCCAAACAGAAAAGAAGAAAACAACTCTCCGTCAAAATTATTCAACGACTCGATTACATAAATTTTCATTCCTCTAACCCCCCCAACTGATTCTACTTTACTTTATTATTTGTATTTACGCAAAATATACATTCAGGGGTGGCGCGGAGTAGACAAAAGAACGCGCATTAAATCAGGAGGAATGAAGGCAATAACGGTAAATATACTACTTCGCGTTCTCTGCTCCTCCACGACCGCCATTGTCGCTGACTCTTCGCGAAATCACGATATACTTTCGTTCTCGTTTATCGGAGGACAGTGATAGACAGTGCCCAAGGTCGTTTCATTACCCGACAAAGAAGATGGATATCGAGGGGCGAAGCGCGGGAATACATATAGAGATGTTCTAAAAATTTCACAAAAGATCGAGAGCAAACAAAAGATCTTATTAAACTTGATTGTTCGCGAGTCCATAGCGTTCACGGAATGGAACTGCATTTTATTCGCAATAAAATATTAACCCGATACTTTTATCTCGACGATCAATCGGTGTAAATAGAATAGCGTTCGTAAACACAATCGAGAAGAATTTCATGGTCTTGGTATACATATACGAGATAGAGTCGGTGTTTTCAACATCGATCGGACGAGAGAAAGGAGACGCGCTGACGAGACTCTTGACAAGTGATTTCGCGCACCGAGTCGATCAGAGGTCGAGTGTTTGCGGTGCTTCTGGTTCTCGATAGAAAAACGCGGTATACCCAACTCACCGTCGCTCAGAACGAATTAAGAAATCCGAGAAGAACCTATAAAAGTTCTATTTTGATCGATCCTATCTTCGAAACTCCGTTCAATGAATCAGCCGAATCGTAACAATTTATCGACCGGAACCCTTCTCATTTTGGGCAAATCAAGCGCGTTATCGATTCGGGATTAAAAACGGACGAACATAACCGGAATAGCCAAAATGTTATATTCGCGTACGCAATATCATTGACTCTCGCTACTGCCTTTTCTAAAAACATCCCTCGTCCCCTGATAAATGCCCATATTATTCGCTCGTACAACAATTACTATTTTAGTTGGGTTAGCGAATAATCGCGCTAGGTCCAAAAGAGAATTCCGCTGATATACTATAACCGGCGAATTCTGGCCTCGGGATAATTGATTTTGCGGTCGAACCGGGCGAGCATGAGAAACGATTCCTGCGTCGTCCCTCTGCCTCGTAAAAGCGATAGAATAAGCACATTTGGCATGGAGTCGAAGTTATCCTGCCGCACTGCGACCCGCGTTTCTATATACCGCGCGCGAATTATTTATTCCCCCTACCTTCCCCGGCTTTCCCGGCGTTTCGTTCCTTTCGAGGCGTCTTGAGCAAACCACCGTGACAACCATCACCCCCACTCCTTTTCCAACTCCTCATCTCCTCAGCCAACAACTCCTTTCGAGTTTCAATTCTGCTCTCACGGGAGGTTCGAGCGACAGCAACTACTTTACACGCCAGCTTAATTCCCTTAATGAAATCCGTACGGAGGGTAAATAATTCGAAAATGGCGGCCTGGGGGATGATCCTCGCGCGCGCGGCTGGCTCGCAAGTTGAAAATTAAAAGGGAGAAAGAAGAGAGAAGAATCAGCGTATACATATCTAGAAACTCGGTAGAATCTCTTTGAATACCTTATTCAAAAAAAATTACTTGCAAACGAATAAGCAAGAAAGGCTACTATAGGGAAGAACGCTCATAACAATCGGCATTCAATTTTAACCCTTCCCCGTACCATTCAGCTCAACGAAACTCGGGCCCAAGTGATAGGCCCTTCAATGTTTATGTATTTGTTTGGTCACGAGGTAGACTCGTCATAATCATGTTTGGTCTAAAATCTTTATCACTCAAAATCAGACTCGTTAAAGTACGGGAAGGGGAGGGGTTAAATGTGAAGTATCT
Organism: Goniozus legneri; assembly: GCA_003055095.1. Taxonomy (NCBI): domain Eukaryota; kingdom Metazoa; phylum Arthropoda; class Insecta; order Hymenoptera; family Bethylidae; genus Goniozus; species Goniozus legneri. The sequence continues at coordinate 12,530 of NCVS01001668.1, read as the reverse complement.
TGTTTTACGCATATCGATATACTCACGCTCTCGAACTTGTCCTTGTTCTTTGCGTGCTGGGCAATGAAACGCGCGTCGTCGATAGTCTTCTCGATCTCCCTGACCATCGGCTTCTCGAAAGTCGGACTAGCGTCCTCGTGAGCGTAGGTCGGGCTACCGGGACCGAAGAGATCGTCGTCGGCGCCGGGCAGCGGTAGAGCCGGCAGTGGCTCGTCGAAGCGTCCGGCCGCCGCCGGATGGACGGCCGGATGAATGCCCGGCCCGGCTACGATAACCTGAGCGGGCGGGGCCGGCGGTATCTCGTACTCGCCGGCCGGATAGGACGTCTTGCCCGGGCAGTAGGGATCGTACTTCTCGGTCTCCTGGACGTGAAAGACGTCGGTGAGTATATCACCGGGTGGACCCTTCCCGTCCGGCGGCGACTCGATGTCCTCCTCGTCCTCGTCCTCGTCGACGTCGATCATCTCACCGTCCTCGGTAACGCTCGTGTCCTCGTCCTCGTCCTCTTCCTTCTTCGGCCTCTCGATCAGCAGGTACTTGGGCAGCACCTGGATGAAGAGGACCCGCACCCACTTGGACATACGGTGCGTCACCGGCGAGCGAAAGTTCACATTTAGCACGGCTATCGTTATCACTACCGAGAACGTAACGAGGACCATCGTGAAGAGGAGGTACTTGCCGAGCAGCGGTACCGTGAGCGACGTGGGCGGTATTATCTCGGCGAGCAGCAGAAAGAACACAGTGAGCGACAGTAGTATCGAGATGGCCAGCGATACCTTCTCGCCGCTGTCGCTCGGTAGATAGAACACCAGCACCGACAGAAACGATATACCGACACATGGTATTATCAGGTTGACCGTGTAAAAGAGGGTCTTGCGACGGAGCGTTATGTAGAACATTATGTCTGGATAGGGCTCCTCGCAGCATATGTAGAATTCCTCATTCCTCACGGCAGGCACTTTTATTATGTCCCACTCGACGGAGATGTAGTAGTCGGTGAGATCGATACCGACGTCGATCCGATTCGACTCCTCGGTCTGCAGCAGATGACGCAGATCCACCTGCGTAATAGAAAAACAGAACGAAAATAAGTCCTCGAGGGTCCCTCTATCGATCGTCCGTGCCTGTTTTTCCTCCTACAATCCGTCAATCGCGAGTTCCCTGACAATACGGCTTCCGATTGCCGTCCCGACTCTCTCCGAGTCACCCCAACGAAATCCAGAAAAATGCACGCGCCTCTGCGAATATCGGAATAAATATATCGAGCGATCGTTAATTACGCCGTGAGATTGAAAAAGAATTTACGAATGTTGCAGAGATGGCGCGTAAATACGAATCTTCTTTCGCGAAGTAAAATTTATATATAGCGAACTTATATATATATATATATATATATATATATATATGTGTGTATATATATGCTGGCCGTATACGCGCAGAACGTTGGCCCTTGATCCCGGGACTCCGCGAGACTCCGCCCAAATCCGCGCCTCGCCCCGATCGATCCTACGAGGTGGTGCTCGATTGTTAAAAAAAAGAGGGAAAAACCGTTTGAAGAAGTATAACGCGAGACTGGCGAAATAAAAGGGATTGGATGTCTAATAGATGCGTCAATGAATACACAGCGCCGTCTTTATTCTTATTTTTATCCATTCCTCTTTCTCGTCTCGATTCGCGTACAAGACGGTCTCGTCTAGAAATAAATTTCAATCGAGAGACGGTCTTTGTTGCTACCAGGCTAATCTTTTCATCGTATATTTGTTAATCTTTAGCGAGTGGTTAGCTTAGTTCACCGGGCGTGACAGGGGCGAGAAGTAATGGTCTGTGTGTGCGTATGTGTGTATCTATATATGTAATGGAGTGGGAGTCGCCGGATTGGAAGAGTACCTCTAACGGGTGTCGGAGTCGAGTTCTAGGAGATAAAAAGTAGCAAGCGAGAGACGAAGAGAGAAAGATCGGAGGTAGGAAAAAGAAGGAGCAAGGAAAAGCCCTGAAAGCGCTGCCAAATCTCGCTCCATTGAGTTCTCCTCCGGCGTAGCTACCGGTGCCAGGATGCCGTTTGATCTTTCCTCCGGGGACGCGGGCAAAGATCTATCGAGTACCTCGAAGGGGCAATCGGTGCACGCTAATCGCCGGTGCTCTTTACTCCTCCCTTTATTGCGTCCGCTCGTCTAGTTTGTCCTCCTCTCTCTCTCCCTCGCTCCCTCTCTATCGCTATCTTCTCTCATTCTCCGATTCATTAAGCGTTATTACAACCGATTTCCCTGGTCGAACTTTCGCTCTCCGAAATCCCACTTGGCTACTTTTTATAGTCACCTCGCATTTCGCGTGGAAAGGATGGTATCTATTTTACTCCTATCGCTCCGAATTATCTATTTGTACATATCCTGGTATTTATTCATGTATACGCGTGATTATGTTCAAACGATACAAACTGTTTCCAATTACGAAAATTCCATTACAATTTGCTCGTATCCGCTAATAACCCTGCGGTAGTCGATACAACGTTAAATAAGTAAATTGAAAAAAAGGCCTAGACGCCCATTCGGAAATGTGAGTCGGTTAATTCGCGCGATTAAATTCGTAATGGGCGACGAGAATGGAAGATTCTTTGGTGAATCGATAGTAATAATAATAAAGCGATATTTCGGAACGGTCAATTTATATCTCGAGCTAGCTCACTCGTAACTCGGCTATTCGATCGTTACGTTTAAAAAAGGAAATTTCAGTTTAGCCGAGAGGTGACGTCTCGGCAGGTGCATAAAATGCGAAACGACGAGGCAAGCCGGCGCGATGAAGGGAGGAGAGCCGGTGTACGCGTCTCGGAATGGCTTACCCGTCGGCCGCGCTTAAACACAGCGCCGGGATTTATTTTCCACGGCTGTTACGCGGTAAAATACACACGTATACGTTCGCGCACGCCAGTATAGGAAACGGACAGCAACGAGATTTGTCAGTACCGTCCGGATGAAAAACTCCGGGCACCGAGCTCACGTCGCCGTCTTGACGGCCCCTGGCGTCGTTCCAAAACTGCCGAGCCGAATCCTCAAAAATTTAACCACTCGCCCGCGAATTTTTATCCGTACATCCATACACAGTTTTTCTTCGCCCGAGAAAAACGAAAATGATTACTTTGGTATTGGTAAAATTTTACCGAAACTATAGTTTTCGTCGAAAGTTTCATTTTCGCTGTGCGATGTGCGTATAGCGGTACTTTTTCAGTACTTCCGCAAGAATATGTTTACGCGATGAATTTAGACTCGAGTGGCGCGATTGTTGCATTCGCTTCTACCTAAACCGCTAACGAGGGTACTCGTGTGAACGCACCATAAGCTATCGGCTTACGCGACAGCGTCCAGAAAGCTCCCAAGTGGTGGAATCTACTAATCTCTACTTACTCGAGGAAATTTCTTTATTTTTACGAGAGAATGAAATACTTGGCGGGTAACTAGAAAAGGGAAAAATGGATGACGTCGGAGTCGGGTCGACGTCTGTGAGAAGGAGAACGGAGTCGATGAATCACGAGCTTTTTCTCATTGACGCGGGCACTCTATATATCTCCCTCGGCATCGGAATCCGACGATGCAATCGCACGTGGCCTGGGGGTGTTTTGTCCTTGCCCCCTCGCGAAGCTCCTTACTCGCGCTTCATCGCCCGCTTTCGTGCACTTTCACGATTCGCCTTTTGTTCGTTTCCATCTGGCCGATTCCGTCGGCCACTCGTTGGATCGTCGACACGCTCGAAATGAAAAATCACTCGAGTTTCATAGGGCGCGCGCTGTATGTACACATCTATATGTATAGCGTATAGATCGGTAAACTTGACAAATAGTATCGTGAATCGAGAACTGGGCGCAAACGAGTTTCGCGAGGGAGAGGTCGAGGGCTCAATGTCTCGAGTTAGCCAGGTTCGCTTGACGGATCGCCAATCGCGCGAGAACAATAACGATGTTAATCGCTCAAACTCTATAGTATACTCCGCTCTATATATTCATCGACGGTATCGTATGTACTCACCGTATAACCGTCGTATGTCCACGAGCCGAATTTCATGAAGCAGGTCTGTTGGTCGAAAGGGAAGTACTCGACGTCGATCTCGCAAAATGATTTATAGATCGCCGGTGGCTTCCACACGACCTTGCCGGTGTGGTGTAGTATCGCCTTCGTCATAATGGTCACCTCGTAGTTGCCGTCGGCGCTGTAACAAAAAAAAGCGATATTAAAAGTTGGGGGCTGTCATCGGTACATTCAATTGCGAGATATTCGCTTTTTTTGGCCCTTCGCTCGACGCGAATATTAAAAAATCGGGCTGGTTTTCTCTCTCTCTCTCTCTCTCTCTGGGTGCGCGCACGCGTCGAGTGGGCTGCACTTGTTGCGCCTCGCACCGCTTATTAAGCCCGCGACGGTTATCGGCAAACGCGTTCGCCGATTCATTATAATGAACGGCCCGACGAGACGTGAATTTTTCATTCGGACGCGGAAACGGCCGCTCGACGACAGCCGATCTCTCTGTTGAGCCGAAAAACCCGATCGCGATATATCGCGTCGTGATATTTTCAGCTCGGTCCGCTTCTTTCACCGAGCCTATAAATCTTTATCCCGGTGAGGAGGATTGAACGTCGAATGCAAAATTCAAATTCGAAACTCGTCTCGAATGCGTCGATACGACAAGACGCTCGCTCTCGATATCGCGCCGAACGCTCGAAATCGTTTATTATCCACTTGCGCAGAATGGCGAGCGTAAAACCGATTTGCGGCTCTGAAACATTAACGATTCGAGTAGCTTTCTCTCGCTTCCTCGCTCGCTATTGGGTGGGCGGTCGGAACCGTTTAGCACCCGGCGAGCTCACGGCGTTGTATCGGATAAAGTTGCACGAGTCGTTAATCGAGGGGAATCAAACTTATTCTCGACTTTTGCGGATACCTCCGAATGAAAATGTAAATACCCGAGATTAACGAAACACTGTAATATTCCTTGTATTCGTTCGAGGAGGGTGATTACGACGATTAAAAAAGAAAGAGCATTGTAAAAATTCGTTCTTATCGAATTTATTTAAGCACGAAAGAGTTTTAATTGATGGATTGGGATGTAATTAATAAGAGTCCGTGGATTTAAGAATTCTACGGTACGATCAGTCATTCTCCGCAAAATCTTGGCATGTAGAACATCGAGAAAAAAAAATGATTACGATCGCTAGTTGGGATCGGTAATTACGATCACGAAGGTGAAAAAACACAGGTGTATTGTAGCTATTAGCCTTATCGCGCAGCGTGTAGCGAGGGCGTTAAAAGATGGGCGTAAATCAGGATGAGCGTTAGCTACTTCACGCTCTTAAACGCGATATCGGTGGGAAGAGGGGCGTAACACGCACGTTGGAAAAAATATCGTGAATTATAACAGTTCGTTAACATTTAACGTGCAGACCAAATCTGCTCTGCTGTCTTTCCTAGTTTCCGATCATTTTTTTAACGCAACGTACCTAAAATTCAAGCAAGAACAGACCTACATGGCCTAGGATGTCAGAATAGAATAACACAAATTTACGAGGTTCGTTCGTTAAGTGTTAAGAAAAAAGGACGTAAATCGAAACGCGAACAGGACGGAAATATAAAACTACAAGCGGAAGACGTAGCGCGGAGGAGAATGTCTCTCCGGAAACTCGGGGCGAGTCGGTAGAGGATACGTCCTAATACCTCGACAGCGCTATACATTCATCTCCCGGTCGCTAGTCTACGTCCTTACTCGCGTCTCGGCTGGAACGCGATGAAATTTTCAGCGTGCCACTAAGCCGGCCGAAGTTTGCGCAAACACGCGTGGAGGTACGTTATAACCGCGTATGCGCGTGTTTACCTATGTACGTTTGCGTGTACGTATCTAGGTTCGCGTGTATATACGTAGAGGGCCTTTATCCACGGGAACGTACAACTACAGCACGTGTAATATATGCTCGGGCGCGAGCCACAAGGCGATGCTAAAGGGGAGTGTAGTCGCACATAAACACAGCCGCCCGATTCGATCGCCGCCCGCGAAAAGGGGCCTCGATTTTTTTTCTTCCCCACGTTAATCAACCGAGCACTCGAGAATTGACGCTCCTCGGCTCGCCAAGGTCGCAGGGGGCGAGACAACAACCGTCCTCGTTCTCGTTTAATTAGCGGTCGTCGTTATAACGAGCTCGTTTTAATGCGCGTACCTCGACCGGTGGAGTGGATGCGCGTTTCGAGAAGAAAAAATACGAAGAGTCGCCCCGAAAAATTTATTTGATATTGAAATAATCGAAATACATCCGAATTTAGCCAGTAATTATATCCCAATTTAGGAGCAAATATTTCGGTCGATTAACTGACGGTTGCAATAAAGTCAAATATTACAATCGGTTGACAAAGCGAGTCTGCAACTGATCGATACTCGTAACAGTCAGTGTGGACTTTCGGTGAAATTGTCAATGGCTGTATACGCTGAAATGTATTTTCTATACTCTGATAAATGGTTGACAAAAGTTCGTTCTATTTTCAATCGATGATATTGGGCATACGAATTGACATGTGACGGCGAGAGTTTAATTTCGGTGACAACGCTGTGGTAATTCTGGACGTTATAAATGTTCGGGAAATAGATCAAGGAAGAGGTTAATTCGGTAGATAAAAAAGAATTATCGCTCGGTAACTGGAAGAAAGAGAGGAAGATTCGTCGTCGATCTTACTACTTTTTTACCGGTTTATCTCGGCCAGCCGATCTCCGCGATTGTCCGTCGGCGTCTCGAACGAGACACATAAAGCTCGTCTTATATTGCAAAAATTCACCCTAGTAAATGTATAACGTGCACACGTATATCGAGTCAGCGCAGTGAGCGTTAATCGGCGCGATAAGAGCGAAGCTTAATCGTTTTCTCGCGATGGCGCGAGTGCGAGAGACAGAGAGAAAAAAAAAGTTAACGACCGATATAACACTCGTGAGATTATTGTAAAATTCATTAATTTTCCGTCACGTGCCATTACGATCGCGCACGAGGGGGTGCGGAAATGCAATTTAGACTGTATCGGTTCGATAAACGCGCGCCCCGGAGTTTCGGTAAACTCGACTCCATGGGAATTTATCGTGCGATAAAAGTAGAGAGTAAAAAAAAAAAGGAAGGCAAGATGTCGCGGTTTTCTCGTCGCCAAGGGATAAACGTTGGTTACGCGCGTCCGATAACTCGACCAAATCTGAAAATAACGTTCCGGTATTAAGCGTTGATGAAATATTTCTTTCTGTAAAATTTCACACTAAACAGCGATCGGGTATCAAAAATGGAATATTTGGCTTTTGATGAATATAAGAGACGGGCGAAACACGTTTTCATATCTCCATTGCGAAATTCCTGCAAATAACAGTGTTCATGGTCCTTTTCAGCGTTCCACCAATATGCTTCGAAACTGTCATAATGGGCGAGTGAATGGAGACGCCGTGAGTGGAGAGCGCCTATACGGTGAGTACGTTAGCCCGCAATCGCGAGTATATCTGATGATCAAAGAGCTGTGCAAATATGTACTAATACAGAGGTAATGCAACGGTACGAATATTCGAGGTGATTTCACGAGTTGTCTCTCCGAACCTACTCGTTTTGCGCGCAGAAAAGAAAAAATCGGATCGTATTTGATCTCCGAAATTTCTATTTTAAACGTAATATAATTTACCGATACTACAATTGGTATATTTTTTCTATTAAATAAATGTTCAGTCAAATGTAAAATAAAAATTCTGTGGATAAAAAATGAATTATCTACTCAAGCATACATACTCTTGAATGAAACGATTATTTTATCAAATTTTTTCCACATTTTATGTACCATTCATGGGAAATTTTTTGAGAGATGGTTATGGAATATTCGAACGAACTCGAATGCCAAACCATCTACTAACTTAATCCAAGAATTAAAGCTCTTTTCTTAATCGAAATTACAGTAATTAAGGTACGAAGTCGCAAAAATATAATTCGCGCGAGAGAATGAAAAGATTAAATGCGCACCGAGTGTAGAAAAAGTAGTATGATGAACTTGCAGATGTTGCTAATCCGGCGATAATGGAACGACAAGATTCCAGCTCACGTACGTTACCCGCATATTTTAACTTTGCATTTTACAACCTCGAACGCAGAGCTCGCGAGATGGTGTTGTAATACGGAGAAGAGAAAAAATATCTGGTATTTCGTCTCGGTGATCTAGAACATTTTATCGAATACAGAATGCAAATTGCACTTTCGGTGTTGATTCGAAGACGAAATTTTTGTCCGAAATTCTAGCTCTGATTGCGCCCGCGACTCGAGCCTGGCTCTCGGTCTTCGCTCTTCGTCGCACGTCCCATTCTGCTTTAATTGCAAGAGTAATTCGAAATCTAATTCACCTATGTAAATATCGCGGCCCATGTATATGGATGACTCGCGGTGAAATCGCGTCGGGGCGACAGACAGTCGGACAGACGGACGAGCGTAAATCGTCTTACACGCCGCCTCGCGAATCGACCCAATTTTCATCCCAACGTCGGCAAAATCGCATATTCATTTAACGAGATGACGCGGGTCGCGACGTCATCGAGCTCGCCGCGGAAAAAGTGAGCTCTGTACGTCGTTCGGCGTTTATATTCCTTTTTGTCTTACGCCTAATTGTATTTCGTTGAAGAAGTCTCCGTCCTCCTCGAGGAAAGAGGCTTAAAAGCACCGGGGCCAAGTGCAGTGAGTTTTTCCAATGGGATTTTCCGGATTTTACCGGCGAAGATGAGGTAAAAAAAAAAGGAGGAGGAGTTTCTGGAGGGCCAACGAGCTTGGCCGCCCTTACAAGATAGCTCATCCGATTACGTGCGATGCTTTCCCTGGTCGAGGGAAAATCGCGCGTAGTGTGAATTTCATTATTCCGTTCGAGGTGACCCCGACGTCGTTATACGGCCAAGAATACACGCCTCGCATTTCTGGACGGATAGTATATGACCCTTGACGCGACGAGAATGGATCCTCGATGGAATCGATTGACCGGTCATATAACTCTGGAATCCAATTATTCGCGATCGAAAAAAGAGAGGACGAGAGGGCCAGCGAGCGAGAAAGAGACGAGGGTGAAGAGGGAAAGAGAGAAACGAGGAAATGACATAGCCGGCAGGGTATCTACTTCGAGACAGAAAAAAATGAAGAAAAACAAGAACGAAGCCCGCGAGCCGAATAGAACTTTAATGGAAGAGGTTAAGTTGGGTTTACTTGATACAGCCTCTCTATTCTATCTCCTCTTGCATCCCTCTACTGTCCATTCTTGGCCCCATCGGCAAGGCCTCCGTTCCCCCGGGGAGTGTACTATGACGAGTCAAACGGCCCAGAGAACAGAAGAGAGCGAGAGAGAAAGAGAGAGAGACCGTGAGAGAAATATGGGACAAGAGGCGACACGAGCTCGATCTCACCGAAACACCTACCTGCCTCCTTCTCCGTCTTTCTTCTCTCTCGCTTCTTTTATTCGCGAGCCGTGTGTACAAATAGACATTACTGTCTAGTGTTTTCGCGCGAAGCCCCAAGGCTGACTCTTCAAACTTGTCCCTCGACTCGCGAGGGCGTATCGATCGGAGCGGGGAGAATCGAGGGGAGAGGTGAGACTGTTTGATCGGTCAACACGAAAATTATTCCCCATGTGCGAGACGCGCTATCCTTCTCGTGAGTGTGCAATTATCCATCTGGCACCGATACGCCATAATCGACGCCCGCTTCTGAAATATAACTTTGTATCTCGCATGAGCGGAGCTCTTGATGTGGGGGAATGACTCATCGAGCCACAGGACCGGATGTGATTAGCAAAAACCGATACTTTATTTACCGTGATAATATACTAACGATCCTGTCCCTCTCCGACTAATGATTCGATTCACGATACAACGTACTTCTCGTGAGCTCGGATTTCTTTTCGCTCTTCACGCAAGAACTTTTTGTTTTTTTACACGAGTAATCGCGAGATTGGATTTTTCGATTTTCGACCGAACTAGCATTCTTATCTGCATTTGCGTATAAAGAGAAAATGAGCCGGTGCTGTAAGTATATATATATATATTTATATATATATATGTATATATATGTGTGTGTGGGTGTGGGTGTGGGTGTGTGTAGTATGTGTAGTATGTGTAGTATATAGTAGGCGAAACGAGGTTGGACTATTTTACGGTAGCCGCGGGCCAGATAGGAAGCGACCGACGCGGAATGGGGCGTGAAACGCATGCACGGACTCTGCTACATGCATACATTTATATACATGCATTCTGAATTATGCTTCGAGAGAAAAACTAAAAAACATTGAAATATATATTGTTTCCTGTTGTTTTTTCGCTACATTTTGTAAAAAATGTAAAGTTTACATAAAAGCGTACTCGTAACGATATGTAAAATGACATTTGAAAGGGTGATCGGCATTCGAATGAAAATTTGACGAAAAGACCCGAATATTGGTATACGAAAGATTTTGATTGTTATTCGAAACGATAAAGAGGAATCGTACGACGTGATTCACCGTGGAATGACGTAAAAAGAGCCGGAGCATCGACGGATTTGGCGGAACGATATCGGCGCGTCGTCGTCGCGCGGTTGAAAAATTCTGCGTACGCACGCACACGAGCGAGCGGGAAGCCCTCGAGTTTACGAGGGCGACACACTAAAATTTGGGAGGACGTAAACCCTCTGCCCGGGACGAGATCGAATCGCAATTACGGGCCGTTTTGAATCCCGCGATGTACATATAGCAGCGGTATCGTTTACTCACTTGTTGTAAAGGACAATGTCGGGCAGCCATATGTGTTCCGACGGCACGTGAAGCGTATCGACGCCGCCATAATCGTCCGGGTTCCACTTGAGTTTATAGTCGTTCCATTCCTGCAATCAGTGAAACAAAAAAATACGACGTCAGAAAATCGTTTCTCCCGTATTCGTTCTCGCTTTTCGATCGTAACGGTGAGAGTGAGAGAGAGAGAGAGAGAGAGAGAGAGAGAGGGGGAGAAAAGTAGCGAAAAAAAGAGCGAATGAAAGAAAGAGCAGGGATTGAACGGGCAATTTATTTTATTTTTTCCGTAGGCGAAGCACTGCGAACGACGAGTCGATTAGGCTTACACGCTTGGTCGTGTGTATTTTACGTGGGGGGGATCACCCCATTTTCTTACTTTACCGTAGCTTCTTTTCTACGACGAGATCTTCTCCCTCTCCTCTCTCTCTCTCTCTCTCTCTCTCTCTCTCGGAGCCACAACTTCCCCAACAAAGCCTATTTTCACGCACCGACGAGCATGGACTGCGATCTCCAGACGACCGACCTCCGTCTTCATCGCTCCCTTCTCTCGTTTCGCGACCTTAGTAATTACCTTTTCGAACTTAACGGCGTCCACCGCCAGCCAACGAGACCAACCTCTCGATCGATATTCGACGCTTTTCCACCGACCTACGTATGTCACTCTCTATTTCTCTCTCTCTCTCTCTCTCTCTCTCGTTCTCTCTTATCCTACCAGAAATCAACGAAATTTCTTCCTTTCTTATCCAACGAAGATTAAACTCCGGACCTCGGTATAATTGCTCCCTACCTTTCTCCCTTTTTTCGCGAAATTATATCCTTTTCGTTCCAATTCAATCACGCCCTGCTAATTTGTCTTTCCATGATTATTGCGAACTTCGCTTATTTTACTGATTTACGTATATTTGGGACGAGTTAGCAACAAAAGGAAGATAAGAGAATAAACGAGAGGATAATGCTCAGAAAAATTCGTCGAGTATGATTAATAACCCATGCAACCCAGTTTTAAACGCGAATCGATGTTGGTACTAGATATAAAAACGTACTGCCACTCATCGGCATTGTTTATTCTTATTTCGCGTTTGCGCTTATAGAGCGACGTAATGCTGGCCTACATGTACATATATCGTGTATTAACTATAAAATTATTTTTACGCCGATTAATCTTATATCAATACTTCAATAACAATTTTCTTTGCCGATTATGATGTTTGATTCCGCTGCGAACTTCTCGACAAAGATAAATCGGAATGGAAATAGCCAGGGACGAAAAAGGAAGGGTGTGTCCCATATGACGGAATTACGTATTCGTATGGTGGCGGGCGGGATATATATTGCTCCTTTGTCGATCGAGAGAGAGACGAACCCGGCATTGATTATTCCGTTCGCAATTAGCGAAGTTTGCCATACTGTCTACTGCACTCTCCCTCTCGCTTCATCTCGCTTCGCGTTTGAAATTTCGAGCACGATCCCGAAAATAGGATTCAAATCAATTGCCACTGCCGATGCATATATACGGTATATATATGTATATAGCGTGTACATACAGTCAGCGACTTCAATATGACCACCGGTAAAAACGAAAAATCGATTTTTCTTCTCTACGTTCGCGTCTCCGCCATAAAGACTCTTTATCGATTTTCACCGAGGGAAATTCATGGCTCCTTTTTTTCCATTATTTTGTTATGGTGAATCGCTAGTAGGGGGGAAATTCCCGTACGGAAAAAAATATAAGTTAAAATATATTTAATAATA
>NCVS01001666.1:0-11148 GCA_003055095.1 Goniozus legneri | reverse complement strand
CAAACAAACAAACAAATAAACAAACTAAAATATCGAATATTAAAAAAATTTTTTCCCTCCTTTTGGTTAATTATTTTTTTTTATTCAAGAATTTTTGCACCTCTTTTGTGATGTCACACAATGAACATGGGATGATGTTACATCTTTATTGAAAGGGTTAGTGAATGGATGGAAGGAGTTGAGGGTGGGATGGATGGATGTGGGGGTGAAGAAATAAACAATCCCAAACAAATAAACAAACAAATTTATCCCATATTAAAAAAATTTTTTCCTATTATTTTGTTTATTTATTTTTTTTTTAAGAATTTTTGCACCTATTTTGTGACGTCACACAATGAACATGGGATGATGTCACTTCTTTATTGAAAGGGTTAGTGGATGGATGGATGGGGTTGAGGGGGGAATGGGTGGATACAGGGGTGGACAAACGAACAAACAAGCAAACAAACAAACAAACAAACAAACAATATATCCAACTGAAAATTTTTTTTTATTCGTTTGTAACTTTTCTTTTTAGGGATTTTTTATTATGAATTCGATTTAATAATCATCGAAATATTACCACTGAACAAATAGGTCCATTTTGTTGTTTGTTAGTATTATTTTCAAATGTGATTAATGCCTCATGAAAAATAACATTCGATTTTTATTTTTTTCCTTATTCTCCCACAATCTTGAAATAATAACTCAGACTCACATTATCGTAAATCTGTAAATTCAATACCATTCATTGAAAGTAAATTTTAACACCAGGTATCAATTGCCTTTTGTTAAATATAATTCTTCATTCATTAATCACAGTAAGGAAATGCAAGATAAGTTTTTTACATGCGCGATGCACCAGATTTTGCAATCTGAAGTGAAATCAACCCCTCCACTCCCCTCCCCCAACACAGCTTGGCTGGGAAAGCCTTTGCCGGATATAGTACTTCTTATTCTCACTGTCAAAGTTTAATTTCTCCACTAAAAATCTCACAAGCGAGTGAAATGAAATCAATCAACTCGCCGAATATTATAACGCCCCCCCCCCCGCCCTTCCCCAACACACCTCCGCTATAAAAATCCTCGCCAATGTAATTAAAAACCTCACTCCTTTTCAAAACACACTCCCTCATTAATTCATCTTCGCCCTATATTGTTCGCGATCGAGTCTCAGAGCCAATCAAAATGCAAATGGCCTATCGGTATTATGTACTGGATAAAAACATGATTTCGCTTTTTGCAAAAATTTATTTACACTTGTATACAGTTGCAATAACTATACCATAAGTATGCACATTAATACATTCATCATAGAAAATTCCAGCTGCAAAATAATTGAAATCAATTGTTTCGCTTAAGATGCTTTAACATTTTACATGCACTAACGGGACCAAAGATCCAATATTTCAGCCACGAAAAAAAAGAAATCAATTCTTTTGCCAAATTCTCCCTCTGATGTCACCCAAATTTCACATACTGTTTTCTCTCTCTCTCTCTCTCTCTCTCTCTCTCTCTTTGAGTTATAACACGACTTATCCCTCTCTGAAATGAAAAGAAAAAAAAGAAAATTGTTCATTCCTTGGCCAGTAGAAAAAAAACTAATGATTATTAGAGATAAGTTATAACGATGTAGATAAACAGCAACAACACAGGTAAAAACGTCTTTGGCGGGCCCCTTTTAATTTTCGTGTTAAACCGCGACAATGAGCCTAACGCGATGTTTTCCGTTTACGCCACCGAGTAGGCTCGGGAGCGCGCAAGAATCGGGTTCGATCCCGAACGCTGACCAATTTATTTTCTTCCAGATTGATGTTAAATGATTTTTTTTTTTTCAATTTTAATTTTTAAGTATCGTTGTAATTTTTTAACGATTGGACTTGAAAAATTTTTTTTTGTTTACTTTTCGATTGGGGAAGGGGGGGGGGGAGGAAAAATCAGTTTATTGATATCCAGTTGGCCGTCCAACAAAAAAAAAACAAAAAAGAACCATCCATCCAACATCAAAAAAAATCCATTAAACATCATTTAAACATCAATGTAGAAAAAAAAGGTCTGCTCTCGGGATCGAACCCAAATAAATCCATAAAAACCAAACCGATCGTCGTATTTTAATTTTAAAAAAAGCATTTTAATCGATACGATTTCAGCTTTCATGCTGAGGCAACGAAAATGTAAAAAAAGATACTATCTCATCGATAAGAAACCAAATAGGGTTAGCGAAAAACCGTTTTTGCAATTATTCATTTTAAACAATTCTTTTTCCCATTATTAAATAATTCTCTGACAGAGCGTTCAAAAACACACAACTGTGTGAAATTTCGGCGATATCGGTCAATCCGTTCAGGAGTTATAATCGATTGAATTTTTTTGCTTTTAAGGGTTGTAACTCGTGAACGGGGTGACATATGAGAACGGGGTTGAGCTCATTTTTTCGCCATTCAAAGCACTTGCGAATGGTCTACATTAAATTATCAAATAATGAGCCAAAAAGAAGATAAAAGTGAAAATGCAGTTTTGCCGATTTTACACCTCTCTCCTCTTTTCAGTAAAACACGGTTGTAATTTGACTAATCAATCCCAAATTGAACGTAATTAGGCTCATTTTTTTCGTGATAAAATTGCCTCGAAAACGAATTTTGGATTTTTGATATCTCTCATGGTTTACGAGATATAGCCAAATCGCAGAGTGTTCCACTTGTTTTGCTCACTACTGTATTTCGGTTTTTGAAAAAGAAAAATTGAACTTTAAATGCTCCAGCAAGGGAATTTCCTTGCTGGGATTTTAAATCCCACTTTAATCTTTTCTTGGAATTTTATATTCAATTCCAGAAAATAATCATTATTTTCTCCGAATTATTATTGAATTTAAACCGTTAGCTGATGGGCTCGCTCAAGCGGAACAGTTTTTCGTTGTTTTTTTTTTACCTTTATTTACAGTCGCATCAACATCAAGGTTATTAGCGACTAATATGTACAATATTTTATAAGAAATAATATAACACTAAATTTGTTGTATCATACTGGTGTCCTTTAAGAATTTGATGAGGGGTTCAGCATTGCAGGGGCCCAAGCATTCGGAAATATCCGGTGGTATACAGTTGTTTTTCCTTGTCTCTTCGTAGTTTGAACATTGAAGCAATATATGAGGTATAGTAAGTCTGACCGAGCAAGTAGCGCAAAATTTTCGTTATTGTTCGTGACGTCAAACTAGCTCACACTTGTATTAGTGTATACATGTACCTAACGCTTGGCGGCACTGTCATTAGTGCGCTCTCGCTCGCTCCCGTTATCGCGGCGCGATGTTTGTTCGCGCTCTCGCTCTAGCGCACGGGAGCGCTCGGCTTCGTGCTCCGGCGATCGGAGCTCAGCTGTTTAACGTTCACTTCGCTCGAACTGCCGAACCATACGGACGTGCTTTTCTCGCTCCTTCTTAAATTTCATTTTTGCTCATATTATCGAATTACCTGCTCATTTTCTCGAATAGTATTACTGCTCAACCGCTCTCATTAAATATTTAAATTAAATATCCAATATCCTTTACCTGTCTATCCTGCACTTATTAATATTATCCGAAGTACTTCATTTTCCTTGATCACCTATCTCATACTATCCTTCTATTGCATCAAAAGCAACGCTCAAATCCTACCTGCTCCTCTGTTCTTCTCTTACCTGCTTGTTTAGTTACACGATAACTGATTCTCGCTCTATTCTCTTTTCTCTCGACACTTATTAAAACATTTTTTGGTCCTTCGAGCCGGATGAAGTGTCATTTGCTCATTCAGCTCTTCTCTTTTCTTTTTTTAGTTTATCTTATAGCTGTTATTATTTTGCAAAACAGTCGTGCCGAATTTAATGAGAATACTTACGATGAAACCAGCTCAGAAGATTTGTAGAAGCTGGATCTGCCTTCTTTGCAGTCCCGACTGGAAATGCTCGAAACCTCGTGGTCGAAATTCGAGGATATACATGAGAAACTATTCTTGAGTGAAGACTCTGGTATTCTTGATCATGAGTATGTTAAGTTTAGAGTTTATGACAAAACGCTCAAGCAATTCTCCAAGCCCGCGGGTGCCTCGTTCGTGAGATCAAGGACCGAGACGCCGACGTTTTTACTGACACTTTTAGGAGATCGTCGGTCGCTCAATGTTCGACCAGCTCAATGAGGAGGATGCTTCCCGAAATTTCGTTACCTAAATATAACTGTGACTACGCTCAGTGGTCCCCTTTTAAGGATTTATTCTCGTCAATGATAGTTAACAATGCTGAAATTTCTAAGGTTGAACGCATGTACTATTTACACGCAAGTCTTTCAGGTAAAGCAGTTCGGGTTATGGCAGCCTTTAAAATAAATTTGATACAGCTTGGGAGCTGCTTACTAAGCGTTACGAGAACAAACGTCTGTTGATATCAGCTCAGCTCGATAAGCTATTTATCTCCTCTTCGAGCCATAATAATTCAGCTTAAGAGTTTAACTCTATTGTGATCTCGACGACGGAAGCGCTGAACGATTTGCACTCTTTAGGCGTATCAACTAATGACTGGGATCCGATAATTGTGTTTTTCGTAGTGAAAAGGCTCAAGCTTGAACTCAGAAAGAATGGGTTCTTCACTGAATTACTCTACATATGAAGAGCTCAGACAATTTTTAGAAAATCATATAATGAATTCAGTAAAAAGGAAACCGGAACGTTTCTGACAAAACTCCGTAAAAGAAAAATGCTTGAAATAATTTTCTGCGTCGACTGACGCTAGAAAATCCGAAATCCGCCGTGTAATAACTTAGTACAATGTTCGGCAAGAGCGCGATATCAACATGCTCTCTCAGCTGATCGGTCTAAGTCGCTTAAACCGATGACAATAGCAACGGCCTGGAGGAACAAGTACAGAGAATATATTCCGAACTTAGAATATTTCTCTGTCCGAAAAAACTGAGATATAGTTCATTTTTTAAACATTTCTGCCCGCCTTCGACAACTTTGTTGCTGAAAGAAATTTGATCCGAACCATCCAATGAGAAACTCTACAAATCCTCAAAAAGATAGGAAACCAAAGTTCTGAGATGAAACAATTGTAAGTTAAAATGATAAAATAATCCAATAAAGGAATTTTCGTCGGAAGATAAAATAAGATATGTAGAATCTTAATCTTGAGAAACCGGCAAAAGAACCAATTTAATAATTGACCTTTTGAAGGTTGCCGCCGCCAATTTCACCGTGACCACACGAGTGAGTCCGTCACCTCCTGGGCGAAGAGAAATGACCCGAGCAAGAGGCCACTTCGAAAGGGGAAACCGTTCATCCGAAACGAGAACAAAAGATCCCACCGAAATTTCCGCACCTTGAGACTTCCACTTTGATATTGCATGCTGGTTTTGCAAGTAATCCGCTGACCAACGTGACCAAAAATACTGCATCAAGAAACTCGGTAGAGTTTCGTGCCAAATAGTATAACGCGGGTACACATGTACCGAGCGCAGCGCACGAACCTCGACTGAGGTACTTATACGCGAAGATCGCCCAATTGAGGGCCAATCGAAATTTCATATCGAATTATCTTCGCAACGAAAAACTAATAGATTTTTCTGAAATAGCCGAAAAATCAAAAAAAAAAAATTAGGAATCGAACGGTTCAAACCGCGATCCGATCCGATAACTCTTCACATTCCGTGAACCAGTGTAGGATCGAGGTTGGCCGTCTTGAACAGAAATTGCACGCCTGTGGTGGTCTTCTTTCCATTAGGTGTCCGTGTGTAGCTCTCGTATGTCCAATCCTTAAGCGGGTAATTATTGATTGGAAGGCTCGTTTGTTTGGGTAAGGTACTATTTGCCATACATTGTCTCAACATGCTGCTATTTTACTATTTCTTTCTTTGGTCCACTTCTCATTCCAATAGATCTCTTTTTTTATGATGTGTGGCTTTATTGAGGTCGGTGTACGGTGTTTTTATCTTGGCTATACTATCCAGTTGGGTAGCTCTTTTGGCCGCGGCATCCGCTTTTTCGTTTCCCCTTATTCCTAAATGGGCCGGTACCCATACTAACGTGACTTCCTTGTTGTTTAGGTTACCTGTTTTGATAAGTTCACGAATGGAGAGTATTATTGGGTTTTTGGTTACTGGATTTTCTATCGCTTCCAGGGCAGACCTAGAATCCGTCAGTATTAATCCCTTGTCTGTGTCCATTTCGATGAACCATTGGATCGCTTGGTAGATGGCCAGTGCTTCACAGGAAAATAGGGAGTACATTTTTGGGAGCCTTAATAGTTTTTCTGAGTCGTTATGGATTATAGCGCATCCTTTTCGTTCCGTTGTGCTTGATCCATCGGTAAAGAGTTTGGTGTGCCCCTGGTATTTTTCTGGTGTTTCTTGAAAGGCCGCTTGATAGTATTCTATAGGTGTGTCACTTTTGTTGCCAGGGTATGATGCCATGTGCCATTCAATTTTAATAGCATTGTCAATCCATGACGGAAATGTGGGTACATTTCTCTCCCAGATTTCACTTGGTTGAATGTTCAATATCCTTTTATATTCTTCTACTCTTCTTTTTAGTGGTTTAGGGATGCATTTTCTTTCTGCATAGATCCCACTTAGTCTGGTCCACGACGATTCTGTGTAGTTGTTCCAAGGTTTGTTGTTGTTTTTATTAGCATAATTTATGGCCAGTGTATATCGTCGGAGGTAAAGTGGGATCTCATTTGCCTTCGCTAAGATACTGAGAATGGGGCTGGATCTAAACGCTCCTAGGGCTAATCTAAGGGCCGAATTATGAATAGAGTCGAGTTGCTTTAACTGGTTATCTTTTGCAGATGCGTAAATTATGGAACCATAGTCTAATTTAGCTCGGACTACTGCTTTGTATGTGTTTATCAGTATAGTTTTGTCTGCTCCCCATTTCATAGAAGCTAAATTTTTGATTATATTCAGTCGTTTTTGGCAGTCAGCTTTAGTTTCCTTAATGTGGCGTTTCCAGCTCAGCTTATTATCGAAGATCATTCCTAATATCTTCATTGATTCCACTTGGCGTATCTGAGAGTTACCTAGAGCAATTCGAGGGTTCATGTTTTTAATATTGTTTGATCTAGAGCATATCATGAATTCGGTTTTACTCAGTGATATTTTGAAGCCGGATTGACAACACCATTCATGAATGGAGTTGAGCGAGTCTTGGAGAGCCTCCGCACATGTATCGATATTTTTGCCTGTACATATAATCGTCCCGTCATCGGCGAACCATAATCCTGTTGCCGATGTCTTAATAAGCTTGGTGGCGTCATTTAATGCCACCAAGAAGAGTGTTACAGCAATAACCGTGCCTTGGGGTATCCCGTTTTCTATGGTGAAGTTTTTGGAGAAATGTCCTTTTATTTTGACTTGGAATTGTCTTTGGTTTAGGAAATTTATGATGAAGGCTATTATGGGCCCTTGTAGCCATATTTGGGTTAATATTCGTATCACATGATGCCTCCAGACTGTTTCGTACGCCTTTTCCAGGTCGATGTTCATCATTATCGCGTGGTGGTTTTCAGCTAGAGCTTTGCAGATTATTTTTTCTAGATGACTTAAGTGGTCGTAGGTGGACCTGGATTGTCTGAATCCACTTTGTGTAGGTGAAATTATGTTTTGTGATTCCAGAAACCAAACCAATCTCCGGTTATCCATTTTTTCCATGATTTTGCAGGTAATACAAGTTAGGGATATAGGTCTGTAATTCTCCGCTCCAGTGATGTCTTTATTGGGTTTAGCAATGGGTACCACTATTGCTCTGTTCCAAATTGTTGGGAATTGATAATTTGTCCATAGGTTGTTGAATATGTTTAATAGGTAGAATTTACCCTTCAGGCTCAGGTGTTTGAGTAGTGCAAGTGGGATACCGTCTGGACCAGGGGTATTAGACCTACAGGTGCTTATTGCTGCATTGAGTTCATGTATTGAGAATTCACGATTTATTGTGCAATGATTTCAGGATATTTCGTTAGTATTCATCATGGTACTTAGTGGTATCTCTTTTTCCGTTTTGTTTTTGAAGTCCAAGAATTTGTCGGAGTAGTTACTGTCACTAGCGTTCTTGGCGAATGCCTCGCCCAGCAATTTTGTCATCTCTTGGTAGGTGCTTACGATTTCGTTGTTTTCGTTGATCATCACCGATGTGAATGTCGATTTCTTGGTTCCTTGAATTCTTTTAATCGCATTCCATATATATTTAGCGGGTGACTGGGGGTTAAGGGTACTGATAAAATTTCTCCAGGCTTCGGTTTTGCTATCTTTTATTGTCCGTCTTGCTCTGGCCCTAAGTTTTTTATATTCGATTTTACAGTCTAACGATTTTAATTTTCTGAATTTGTAAAATGTATTTTTGGCTGCTTTAGTATCCTCAGCACATTTTTCGTTCCACCATGGTACTTTTGGATGTCGATATTTGTTTTTCTTATACGGGATAGCAAGATCTGCAGAAGTGTGCAACTGTGCAATGAAATTTTCAAACATTTGTAATCCCGGCTGGACGTCATTTCTAGATTCGGATTCCGCTATATAGTCATCCATCATTTGGCCGAAGAAGTTCCAGTCGGCTCTATTCAGATTCCAGGAACGTTGTTCTTCTCTATAGATAGTGCTGTTGGACTTATTTGTAGTTTCGATGTAGATAGGATAGTGGTCACTGTCTCTGAGATATTTGTCCGTACTCCAGTTTATTGTGTGAGCTAGTCTGGCTGAACAGATGCTTAGATCAATCGAGCTGGAGTTACCTGATGCTGAGCAAAAGTGTGTGGGGCTTCCATCGTTGAGTATTACTAAGTCATTGTCTTCTATCCATTTTTCAATAATGCGTCCTCTATTATTCGTATTCTTACTTCCCCAGAGGATGTTGTGACTGTTGAAGTCTCCTACTATAAGAGATGGCTCAGGCAATTGTTTTAAAAGGTGGTTTAGACTATCCGCATTATTCAATGGTGTAGCATTAGGAAGGTAAAGGTTGCAGATCGTTATTAAGTTGGGGGCTCGAACTTGAACCGCTATGGCTTCCAGAGTGGTGTTTATATTACAATTTGTGGATGGGATGTTTTCCTTTACATAAATTGCCACACCTCCACTTGCTGCTGTTGCATCTGTCCTGTTTTTGTAGAAAGTTTTATATTTTTTGATGTTTGTCACGTGGTTGTCCCTAAAGTTTGTTTCTTGGAGGCACAGGATGGTGAGGTTGAGCTGATGGGTGAGCATTTGGATTTGCTCTCTTCTAGGTGAAAAGCCATTTATGTTCCATTGAACCAATTTCATTTTGAGTGCTTATTAGTATTCTTGTGATGTGTTTGACGCTTCGTCGCTTGGTTCCGAAGTATTGCATATCTACTCTATGTTGCTTTCGTAATTGTTCGTCTCTATTTGCCTTCTGATCCTCGTAAATCGGTGTTTCATTCTTCGAGATGTCAGAAAGGGGTGTAAAGCTTTTAAATGGGCCGCCAATGAGTCTGGATTGTTAGTGAATTCAGATACCAGTTCACTTATATTACTTTTGCCGTAGGTATTGTCAATAAAGTGTTTTAATTGTTTGAAGTTAAATTCATAGTCCTGGGGGTTTACTGCCATAATTTTATTTATAGGTTCAAGAGCTTCTTCGTTAGTTTCCTTGGGAGCCTCGTGAGTTTTTTTTTGTTTCTTTTTTGCGTTTATTGGTTTGTTCTTAGGTTTCTTAAACTCCCGCTCTGGCTCCTGAGTTGACATTTCATTGTCCAGGTTTTTCAGAGAGGACCCCTGAGACGATTCCGGGTACACTCTCTTTGTAGGAGGGCTTGGCAATGGTGCCAATGAGAACTTGTCGGTTCTCATAATTATTGGTGGCAATTCTGAATTGGTTATATTGCTTCGAGATTTGCTTGTTAGGTCAGTGTCTACTTGATCTTGGCCTTGACTAAGTTCCTCTTCCACTGTTTTAGTAAGGAGAGAGTCCTGATAGTTGGCAGCCTCTGGGCAGTCCCTAGCTGGATGCCCTTCTTTTTTACATAAAAAACATGTTAAAGAATCCGAGGAAAAGTAGATCCAGTAGTTGGTGCTATCGTAGTTAATTTGTATACTTTCGGAGATTTTCTGCAAGTCCTCGGCGTTTATGTACACTTGTCGTCGAAAACTTAGAATGTGTGCGTAGCCTTCCTCATTTAACCCCGCTCTTAGGAATGAAATTTGTGATGACAGTTGTACCTGTGCTCGTTTAAATATATCCTCAATGTATGAGTGAGGGATTATAGGAGGTACATTAGAAATAATAATACGTTTATTTTGAGAGATTAAAGATCGCATTCTTAGCGTCGTTCCGTTGACTTGTATACTTTTGTGTTTATCGGTGAGCTCGTCGGTCAGTGCCTTGGTTGCTAGGTAGACGCAAATTCTGTTATTAGAGATTCTGGAAATGAATCTTATTGCAGTAGGTGTGATGCATGTAGCGATTGCCTTTGCGTAATCTTTGATTGGTACTCCATTAATGCTGTCCAACAGTATGGCTTGGTCCTTTGTAGGGAAGTTTTCTGCTTGTGCTGCTTTTGAGTAACTTGTATGACCGTTGGTGGATCTAATATCGTGGGAGTTGCCTCTGCGACCAGAGGTCTCCTGACTTGGTGTATTCATTTCAAATACACCGGGGTGGGGTACACTCTACAACACTTAATGTATCACAATAAACACGTATACTAGGTACACTACTTCACACGCGTCCGAACTGTTCGAAGGTTCGAACAATACTGTGAATCGTTTTTGTAATTAAAGAATAGCGTTACAATTACTTCGTAACCGCTTCATAATCGGAAACAGAGGCACTACGTTAGCTTGTTTGAGTTGAAAAAAAATTTTGAATCCACCCACTCTCAAAATACCCAGCACACGACTCAGGAGTCCACTCTCCTTCCCACGGCACCATATATTCGGCAGCAGCTTGAGTAGTTTTCCCACAAGAGCCGGAGAGTAGCCTTAACTCATATCGGCCCCTCGGAAGAATTTTCGTTACTTGGTACAGTCCTCTCATTCCAGAGTCTAATTTCCCTGTCGCTTTGTGCTCGTTTTATGACGAAAACCAACGAACCCACCGAGAAGGTTTGGGGGTGAATTCGTTTCTTATTTACAAAGCGATCTTGTTTTTCCTTATCAAGAAACTCGGTAGAGTTTCGTGCCAAATAGTATAACGC
>NCVS01001664.1:0-12123 GCA_003055095.1 Goniozus legneri | reverse complement strand
TGCACTTTACAATGCTGTTGCATTGCAAAATAAGAGAACTGTTATCAATGAAAAGCGTAAAAAGGCAGCGCTCATTTCATCAAAATATCAAAAGCTGAATGCCAGAAAGAATGTCGTCAAAGTACCTTTCGATGTCGAAGATTCGATTCTAACTATTCGAGAAACATTGAGATCCACCAGTGATCATATAGACGCGTATTTAGAAGCACAAACTATTATGAAATGGTGTCTTCACGCTAGAAGTAAATACGTCATACAGATGAAAAAAGCGTTAGAATCGATGAAAGATAAAGCTACTGTAAGAATCACCCAGTTGGCAAAATTCATGCATCCCACTAATGACGATAAAATTCGTATATTGTGCGGTAAAGCCAGGTATCACACGTCGTCTTCCGAATCTTACTTTTACGAAACGACTTATGATTTCGATTTCCAAAAAAAATTTATTTGTGGAAGCGATCATGACAATAATAATGATATCTTTTGCGACCTCTGGGACGATAATAATAATAATAATAATGATAATGTTACTTTCGACCATTCGGATAATTCGTTTATTATGAATAAAAAAGGCCAATGTACGAACATTCTTCCACAACCAGTAAGAGTTATCAAAAAGAATGTTGGGATTGGCAAAACATGTTTGAAAGTTTATCAAGAATTCTTAATGCGAATTTCTAAATCTTGTCTTGCCGAAGTCGATCAATTGCTTTGCGATATTCATGATTGTACTGTTACGAATGATGTGCGAAAAATGGGACATTCTGCTTCGTGCTACATTGGACCTACAAAATGTAAGTCGCTTTTCTTAGCAGTTGAATTCTCATCACCGCATTTTCCAGTGGTTAGATCTTTAAAAAGGCTATATTACACCGTTCTGAACATGAATGATAATATGGTGGAATTAACACTATTTTGATGAAAAAAAATATGTCGAAAAAGACGATTTATCAATTTTACAAAATATTGCAGACGGAGCGCAAAAAAATTCGCTTGCGTTCAAAAATGATTGCAATGATTGTATCGATTTAAATGAAACACGAATTCAAACAACGTACAAAAAGGCATTCCATGTTATGACGAAACGTGCCTTGGACACTCCTACTAACGTATGTCTTTCATGCGACAGATTGTGTTTCAAACGAGATACTGTACCGATAGACAATGCCGAAATAAATAAGTACGTAATTCTACGAGATTTAAACGAGCGTAAACGTGTACAGCCTTCTGATCACGACCGTCTCTGTAAATATTGTTGGAAGTTCATCCCGCAAAACAAGATCTCCCCGAAGTGCGTTTTCAATGAGCTCGAAGTCAATATAGTACCTGATATTATCACAGAACTGAACGACTACGAACGTATATTGATTTAAAGAGCTAAAGCATTCCAAACTGTGCAAAAAATGGGAACAGTTTCAAAGAAGAATCTTCAGCACCGACATTTAATGAATATAGTCAAAGGTAGAACGTTTCATTTGCCGTTACCTATGGAAGGAACATTGCAAAAGTTATGTTCCGAGCAAGAACCAATGAATCCAAATCACGAATTATATATCGTGAAAGTTCGTGGAATTCCTACAAAAAGCAAAGTTATGTGGGAAAATTTCGTCGATGTGGTAAAGATCTTCAAAGCTTTATCGTGGCTGGAGTTGAATAATCCGTTGTATAAACAAATCAAACTGCCACTACGTGCTAAACGATTGCTCGATTCCTTAAAAGCTCGCGGTGACTTCGTAGAAGAAATAGATGAAAATATCGTGTCCGACGACAACGATATCGATCTAAATCTAATGGGTCAACCAAAAAGTGATAATAAGGATGAAAATAAAGATGCATTAATCGAAGTCATGAGAGAAATCATCGATGAATGTATCGATCGTGTTTGATCTAACGAGAAAAAACCAGCGTTGTTGACGCAAGTTGAAGATTCTGATTCGACGTATTATGAACAGTTCACTATACACACCATGAACAGAAATAGAATAAATGAAAAAGATACAACTATCTTTCAAATGTTGAAAGTTGTTGATAAACCATTGGATCAAAGATCGAAAACAATGGATTTACAATGTTTCCCAGATTTGTATCCATATGATTAGATGGTCAATACGCAAATCGAACATTTAATCTGACCAATTTTGAATATATCAAGTGCCGATTGCAATCGGTACATTCCCAATTTCGCTTAAATCAACAGTATCAAGAAACTCGGTAGAGTTTCGTGCCAAATAGTATAACGCGGGTACACATGTACCGAGCGCAGCACACGAACCTCGACTGAGGTACTTATACGCGAAGATCGTCCAATTGAGTGCTGATCAATATTTAATATCGAATTATCTTCGCAACCAAAAATTAATACGCTTTTCTGAAAAAGCCAAAAAATCAGGAAAAAAATTAGAAATCGAACGGTTCAAACCGCGATCTGATCCGTTAAATAATAACGGAGATATGAATTTTTTAATTTTTCGGGCTGAAAATCCACGAGTGACGTCATCATCGTCATCATCGCCCGTCGAGCTGAGTTTCGCACACTTTTCATATACGTATATGACTAACACTATCTTCTCACGTACTAACACATACAAAACTGAATACCATATGTCGATGTTTATACCGGCTTACGGCTTAACCTCAACAAACATTATCTCTATTATTTTACTATGTGTTCGATCGTTTTATTTAAATTAAAAGTGCGATAGTCTAGTCTTTAACGAGACGACTTCGCACATATGTTATATGTTAAATTTCATTACCTATATAGGTAATGAAATGTAGTATCGATCGAAGTTTCTAGAAGTTTAAAAAGACTATCGTTAAAAAAAACAGAAATAAACGAGTTCGATCTTTTTTCGTCAGTCTTTCGAGAGAATTTAACGTGCACGCAGGTGTGTGCGTTTATTTCTCTGTGCGATAGATCTTTAAGATTTATACGCCACTAATTATTATTTAACACCTTGTGTTACCATTTATATTTTACACGAGCCCAAATTTGGGTCATCGTGTCGTAATGACAATTTCGCAATAGCGATTGTTCAGAGATAAATATCTCGCTCTATGTTAAGTCAAATTATAAATGAATCAGCTGATTCCAAGGGGTTTTTATGCCTAAAGGCTTTTCCCCTATGAGCCAATAAATCGAAGTATTACTTCGACTGGCTCAAAAATCTATGTCTTTTTATTTTAATATTAAGTAAATTGCAGATCGCTTCACCAAAATTATTAACGGGCTTCTCTGCGTTGGAGATGCTTCCGTTACGACTATACACTATGTAATGACATAGAAATGATTGACAGTGATAAAATGTTACATACATTAAATTAAATATGCATGAGGAATATTAGTGGATTATTGATATTGTGATATAAGAAATAGTTTGGTTGAGTGAAAAGTGAAAAGTTCTCGATGGCAAAATGTGACAGGTCTTCTTATGAAAGGTGTGTAAATGTATTTCTTTTTATTAATTTTTATTTATATTTTATATGTCAACTCTCTTCACTGATTTTTATTTGAATTTATTTTTGTAGTAGCGGATAGCAACACGCATGTCCTGATGTTAAAAGAGAGAGAAGACGACAAGCCATTGACAATGAAAAGCGACAGGTCTCCTGAAAGATAAGTAATCGAATTACAGTGTTAGTTTGATTTTAAAAACGGTCAGTGCTTAAATGTTAGTGAAATTCAGTTTCGTGTAACAGTGCAATATATGACAGTTGCTCTTATACATAATAGTGCCAGTGACAGGTGATCTACAATTTCAGGTATGATGAGTATTTTTCATTGATTCTTCTTATACTGCTCTTGTGTTTATGAATTATTGTTTCAGGATCAACACAATGTGCAAATGAAGTGAAAAAGTTGGTTCCAATTATGCTACGTGAAAGTAACAGTGCAATGTGACAGTTGATCTACGATGTCAGGTAAGATGAGTATTTTTCAACGATCCTACTTATACTGCTCTTGCGTGGTACTAAATTATAAATTCTTGTTTCAGGATCAATACTGTGCGTAAATGAAATGAAGAAGTTGGTGTAAATTATGCTGCGTGGAAGTAATATAGTGCAAAGTGACAGTTGATCTACGATGTCAGATAGCTGAGTATTTTGCATCGGTTCTACTTATTCTGTGATAATGTAATATTAAAATATGGATTATTTTATCAGGATCAATACAGCATGCGAATGCAGTGTAGGAATTGGTCCAAATAAAGTTACATCGAAGTACGATAGGGCAATGTGTCTACAATTTCACTTAAGATGAGTATTTTTGATCGATTTGTCTCATACTGCTATTATGCAATAAAATTATTTATAAATTGTTTGTATTTTTGTTTCAGGATCAATAAAGTGTGCTAATGAAATGAAAAAGATTGTTGAGGAAAAGATGTGATATTCGATAGGTCTATGGTAGTGTTGTTTTATGAAGATAATTAATATATTAAGTAAAAAATGTGAAAAATTATTTAAACAATTAGTAGAAATTGATTTAATAAAATGAGTAAATATCAAGTAGAATATTTGCAAGAATTTACCCTAATGAATAGTTTAAGATAAAATATGAAAAAAAAAATTACAATCTTCTTAGAATTGTCGAATATAAACCGTTTTCTACCCCGAAGGGAGGAAAACGTGTATTTTGCCTTTCACGCAAATCGGTCCGAAAAGTCTGTGGGAGCCACCTATTGAGGAGAAATATTCTTAAAACTAACTTCCCCTCTCCCTTCCCCCTCGCGTATTTCTTTGGGTGCCGGTCAGCGCAACTTGCGAAAATCCGTCAGTACCTCCTCCGAGTGACGGCAAGGCCTTACTCCGGTCAAGCCTTGGCAAGACCCAAAATACACGTTTTCCTCCCTTCGGGATAGTAAACGATTTATATTTTAGGTCTGTGCCTTCGGCTTGACCCATCGGAGAGGTGTTTGTAATCTGCCGGCACCACTAACTGCGTACTGTGACTGATAGAACAAATAGAAGATGCATGAATATTGAACAACTTAATGTATTTATTTTTTTAACGAACCAAACAGGAAAAATCACTATAGTATAGTTTTGAATCGTATTCTTACAAAACAATGATACACTTATAACTGCTTATTTATAACGAATCTTAAATAATTGCTCTTCCAAGAACATGAATGTTGATAAACCTTTCAATGCTTAAATTATAATCATTTTTAACTAACAGTTCTAAAGTTAACCCCATGTTAGTAGACTGACCCGAACGTCAAGTCATACCGGACTAAACGAGTCCATTAACGTGCTACACTTCCCTGCGACCTTTTCCACATTTTTACAGTAATGTGTAAAGAAATTTTGGGAGCTCTGCCAGTTTCCGCGCCGTAATATCACATCCAGCGGTATCTCGTTCTCGAAACTGTACGACGCGACCGCCGACCTTGTCGACCCTGGGCCCGCGTCAATGCCCAATGACGAAAAGATAGTTTTAACCCAGCCCGCAATAACCGATCTCGAGGCTGCATTCACTTTCCCTCTCGTTGATATAAACAAACTATCTAAACCGACACACGCTTTTCTCCTATCCGCGGATAATTTTATCAACAACTTGACCCATTTGATAGGATCGACTATTGCTTCCTGATTCTTGTGTAAACTCCACCCTGACTGTCGGTGTCGAGCGCTATCCGTTTTGGAACCAAACTTTGGCCAAAAAATGATTTCCGTCATCCTGTAGAACGCAATTACTTGGGGATATTCCCAATAGAGTAAGATCGTGTACCCGTCGCCCCGAAGCCAACAAGAGCAGAATTGCCGTGTGTCGTGAGACCTGAAAAAGACTGTTTTCATCCGGCCCATTCTCTATTAACCAGTCGATTAATATCTGCATATTCCACACCCTTGTTTTCGGGTTAGATGCTTTCGCGCTTTGAATACCGATCGCACTTAAGGATGCCTTCACCAACGGGTGAGACCCCAACTCGCTCTCTTTTCCCGGACTTGCTAAAGCACAGATGGCAGATTTGTGTACTCGGATTGTTGGGAACGTCAACTTTTTGCTAAAAAATGGAAAACCCAGATAGGTCGCCTACTGCTTCGCCGACGGATTGCTCGAAGGATGACCGTTCTCTGTGCACCACCTAATCCATTGCTTCCATGCCGATGTGTACGTTTTTCAAGATGAGTCCCTCCACGCTGATCCGATAAGCTCTATCTCTCTCTGTGACAGTCCCGTCGTCAGTTCTCCCCACCCCGTACCTTCCAAACCTCTAAAAGAAGATTTTTCACGTCCTGGGGAGGTTGACCTGTCTCCAGATCCACTAAATGATTCTCTAGGCAATACAGGCGAAGCGGGGGAGCTATGTTTCGACTCTTCAAGTCCGCCCTCCAAAAGCTCTCTGTCCACCTGGGTGCCACCACTAGAAACAAGCCTCTTGCCGAATTCAGGTGCTGAAGTAGCCTCGGGCTCAACGGGGGAGGAGGAAACGCCCAAGCTAGATCGAACGTCCACTTCTCGCTGAAAGCGTTGATGAAAGCTGCCTCTACGTCTCCCGGGTCCAGCGACACATAAACTGGCACCACCTTTGATCGACTCGACGCGAACAGATCTATCTGAGGTGTACCCATCTTTTCGAAAACCATCCTCGTTGTCGCCGCGCTTAAGTGCCATTCTGGGAACGGGCGGTTCCGTGATAGGCTGTCCGCAATGTAATTGTATTTCCCTGGTAGATAGACCGGATATAGTCGAATTTGCTCTCGATCCGCTAGAACCAATAACTTTTTTGCTAATTCGTGCAGTGACTGAGATCTCGTTCCGCCCTGATTTTTTATATACGCCGCCACTGTCCGGTTGTCCGTCTGGATCATAACGGCTGAATTCTGGAAAAGATTCCGATATTTCTTTATACCTATCCATACAGTGTACAATTCCTTCCGGTTTATGTGCCATTCGCTTTGTTCCGACGTCCAGCCACCTGCATCGGACCGGTCGTCCAAATGCAGACCCCAGCCCGTGTCCGACGCATCCGTCGCCATGATCGACATGGGTAGCTCCTCGACGATATCCGTTGCCCGGTGGATGTTGGCTTGCCACCAAACACAGTCGTCTATCGCTTGCCGTGGGATCTCTCTCTCCGTTCTCGGGTCATCCTGAGACAAGTGTCGGCTGGCTCCTTGTAGTTGGCGAGAAAACAGTCGACTCAAGGGGACTGCGACTGCCGCAAAGTTTAATCTGCCCAGCAAGGCCGTTCCTGCGAGCCAATTCCACTTTTCTGTGCGTACCGCTTGGTCGAGATCCTCCAAGATTCGCGTTTTTTTGCCGTCGGGTAAAAACGCTTTGTTTGATACCGTGTTCCAAACTATCCCCAAGAATTCTATCTGCTGTGTTGCGGACAGCGAACATTTCTTGATATTTACATTCCATCCTAATTTCCGCATAATGTCCATCGCCTCGGAGACCTGATGTGCTGTACTCCTGCGTCCTGGTGCGCGAACAGGAAATCGTCCAAATAGACGAGAACTCTCATCCCTCTTTTCCTCAAGATTTCCGCCACCCAGTTCGTTATCCTGGAAAAGGCTAGCGGCGCGCTTGCGAGACCGAACGGCATGAACGTCATGTTGAAGATTTGCTTTTCGTACGCCAGACACAGGTATCGGCGGTGGCTTTGTTTTACCGGCACGTGAAAATACGCCTGTGAGATATCTATCTTCGCCAGGAAATCGTTTAATTGCAGGAACGATGGCACCTTGCGTTGATTTAGTAGCCGGAATTTCTTTGGATTTAAGTACTCGTTTAGTCGCTGTAGATTGAATACTTTCCGGAAAGTGTTGTCCGGTTTTTTTATTAAAAACATTGGCGACAAGAACCCCGTGCGCCATCGAGCCCGCTCCAATATTCCTGCCTGGAGTAATGATTTTATTTCTCGTGACATTTGCCACGTTCTTCGGGTCTGGAATCTTGCGATATTCTCCGGGCTGAACGGTACTGACGGTGGTCTTTCTATGAATGGTATCGCGTAACCTTTCAGTACACTTATTATCGAGTCCGGCGCCCTCAGACTCTTCCAGGTTTGCACGAACCCTCCCAGCTGACCCCCTTGAAACCGACCATCAAAACCGAAATGGCCGTTTCTCTTTCTTGTTTGTGTACCCTTTCCTTGCGTGTCTTTCCGCGTCTGGATACGTCTTTCTTGAAGCTGGCGTGCTGGTGGTCAGTCGAGGTTTTGGCTTCCGTGCCTGCGTCGACGTGCTGGCTACTGGGGTGGTATCCTACCTGGGCCTGAACGTTCTTGACTCCCTCGCCTCGTAACCTCTTCGCGGGAACACCTTAACAGCTCCCCCTTGCTGCTGTAAGAAATTCGACAGCTGTTCCTCGTCGAATAAGTGCGATTCTGATGGAGGAACCTCCATCATTCTGGCCACGTGAAACCGATCTCTCGGTTTGAAATAATTTCTTCTTAGTTCAATTATTTCCGCTCGCCTCGCACACACAAAATGGAGCAGGTCGTCCGCTATTAACTTCACTGACGATTCGCCATGAAAGTCGTCCTTGATTTCGTTATAGTCTTCTGGATGCTTTTGGGTCAGTTTCTTTATCACTGCCGACAATTTCTCCCTTTCCTTCAGTAGCCCGTGCGTTATAGTACCCACCATGCTGTCCATCTTACCCAAAAGGGCGTAACTGAATGACTTTGGTGTCAGATTCGCAATTTGATTATTCGCCTTCAATGTGTCGAATACCGGGGCCGCATGCAGTTTCTTCTGCACCTCCTTATATCTGATTTTGTTCCAGCCTACCGTGCCCAGTTTTTGGCAAGCCAGCCCCTGCGCTTTTATCTGCGGTGACGGTAACAGAATCACCGGGTCACTCTCCCTCACTTGTGCCGATAGCTCCAAGCGCTGCCAGGTTCATCTCCTCCGGTTGTGTCTGTTGAAGGAGGTCCGGTGCCAGCCAGGTTGAAGACGCTGCGTCTTCGTTTACCAAGCCATCGGGCGTCAGATCCTCAATATAATGATCTTTCTCCTCCAAGGAGCGATCGCCAAGGTCCTCCGAATAGGACGCCTGGTCTTCCCCACGATCTCCTTGTTTTTGGCACAACATATCAAAAATCGCATTAACCCGATCTTCCAAGGCCTCGATTCGCGACTGTTTTTGCGGTGGTTCGTCGTCCGACTCCCTCCTATTCCTCTTTCTTTGCGGCTGATCTGGAAGCACCTCTGAACTTGAGGTTGCAGAGTCCGTGTCTTTACTTAGTTGTCTACAAGCCTCTTGTCGCGACAGAAAGGTATTTTCGATCGGTTTCAGTGCCTGCTGAAAGATCTCCGCACGCCTCGAAGATCCTTTTATTTTATTCGTCAAAGCCGGTGGACTTCTAATGAGGCCTCTACAGAAGGGCCATTCTAACATTCTGACCTTGTAATTCCTATATTGTTTCTCTGCCAGGTAATCTGCCGCCGGGTTGAAAGCTTTCGCAATTCCTACCGTCGGTAGTGCGAATCTTAACTTATTTAATAATTGAGAGTCGATATTCTCCGAATCCCCCAGCAGAGCTTCCTTCGAGTAGTTTATCACTTCCCACTCTCGCCAACCTTCCGGAAGAGATTCCTGCGCCAACAGTTTCAATCTGTCAAGGATCCTGTCCTGCTCCTCTGTACTCGCCGCCTCCTCGAGCAATTCCTCCATTTTTATGAATGAGCGTGCCTCGGTTTAATTACCCAGACTTAGATTGTCAGGATGAATCAAGTCGTCTCTTTCTCTTGCAGAAAGATCTCATACGATTCTGTTGCTCGGCCGTCGCCTGGTTGCAACTCGTGTTGTCGGTTGCCGCTCAGATGCAACCCGTGAGCCGTCGGCTGCGTCTCGTGAGCCGTCGTCTGCATCCCGTGAGCCTTCGGCGGCTCACGAGCTGTCTCTAACCTAAAAGATAACTTCATATCGAAAATTTAACGTAATTAAGACTTACCTCTTAGCACTCCCACAGAACTATTAATCACAAACGAAAGGCTCACTCTGCACTTTCAAGGAAAAATGAACGCTACAACAGCGTTAGACCGAAAAGCGCTACTCGACAAACGGTAGTGTACTGAGGGATTTTCGCAAGTTGCGCTGACCGGCACCCAAAGAAATACGCGAGGGGGAAGGAAGAGGAGAAGTTAGTTTTAAGAATATTTCCCCTCAATAGGTGGCTCCCACAGACTTTTCGGACCGATTTGCGTGAAAGGCAAGGTAGGTAATCTCCGATGGGTCAAGCCGAAGGCACAGACCTAAAATAAAAAATTAATTATATAGAGAAAGAGACGGTACGATGAAATAATGTGCTTTTAGAATTTTGATTTCAATGACAAAATATAAATTTAATGATTTGCTGTAAGAAAGGAAATTTGGAATGAAATTTTAATAAAACAGAAAATTAAACATGAATTTCATTGATCAAATTCTCTTCAGAGTATTGTACTAGCTTGTGATGCAAATCAATCGGTTAGTGATCGAAATATGAATATCTTGTTTTTTACTCATTGGTCCCTTATTTTGCTCAAACTGATTGTTCGCTGTATCTTTTAATGGGAAACAGCTAAAGGGGTGAAACTTTCACTAAAAAATTCTATTTGTTATGTTCTACAAAGCCCTTTTTTTGAAAATTGTCTATCTTGTCTGGAGGTCGTAGTGCACTCAGACACTAAGACACCAGAAATTTGCATATTTTCAAATAAACATTTCACCATTGAAAATTTTACAGGAGGTTTTTCGTTCCATTCATCAATGCCATCAGATTCGTTATTGAATTCTGAATAAACTGAAATGAATGAAACCATATTTCACTTTCAAATTTAGCTGGAATAATGAGGAAGACCCCTTGTTCTTTACTCATTGGTTCATTATTTTTGTCAAACTTATTCTTCGCTGTATCTTATGATAAAAATTAGCTAGAGGGCTGGAAATTTCGCCAAAATATTCTATTTTTCGAGCACAGAAAGAACCTGTTTCTGAAATATTTTCATCTTGATTAGAAGTCAGTGTGCACTCAGACACTGAGTATAACAAAATTTGCATAATTTTGAACGTTTATCAAGAGTGAAATCTTCACAGAATGTTTTTTCGTTGCTTTTATTTATACCATCAGATTCGTCTTGGAATTTTGAATGAATTGGTATAAACAGAAACATATTATGAATCAGAATTAAGCTCAGCGAATAAGAAAAACCTTGTTTTATGGATCATCGGTCAATGTTTTTGGTGAAACTTCTTTTCAGCTGTATCTTTTGATAGAAAATAACTAGAGAGCTGGAATTTTCACTAAAATATTCTATTTTTAAGCACAAAAAAAGCCTGTTTTAAAAATATTATTGTCTTCAATAGAAGTCAAAGTGTACCCAAACACTAAATTTAACAAAATTTGCGTAATTTTGAACGTTTATCAGGAGTGAAATTTTCACAGAAGGTTTTCTCGTTGTTTTTATTCATACCACTAGATTCGTCTTCGAATTCTGTACCTTTTGATGGCTTACACTATCAAATGACGAAAAAGAAATTTCGAATGAAAATAAAAACGAAACACAAATGATTTTTTTTTTTTTTTTCATATCATATCAGTTGATTTGAATTCAAAACTACATCATTATCACCCCTTACCGAAGTTGGTTAATTATTATTATTCTATCTAATATCTCTAACCTTACTGCATCTAATTTTTAATATAGAACATCCATGAAAATCCAGTAATAAATTTTTTCCTAATGTAAACAACATTTCTACATAATGATATAATTCACGATTTCTGGTAGTTTTTTTGGATTAACAATAAGAAATTCGTACGAGGAAAAAATAATGATAATGAATAATCGTCATGGACTAACTCAGTATATGTATGATGGTATTAAACCTTGCATACTATGTCGTGAGGTATGAAGAATAATAATGAATAAAAAATGAAAAAAAAAAAAAAATAATAGAATATGTTGTAACTGGTAACACGGATATCCTTCTTGATGATCCTGTTCTTGGAACCTTAAAGTATACATTGTGTAATGAAAAGAAATTTTTTTTTCGTCATTTGAAGTGACATTATGGGGGTAATTGGAAGGGGCCCGCCAAATACGTTTTCAACTTTATTCCGACCTACATGTCCTGTATACAGGGTGAAAGATAACTACCCTCTAAAATTGCACCGGCGG